>JAHFWL010001403.1:0-23017 GCA_021292165.1 Shinisaurus crocodilurus
ATTAATTAATACCTCTATACCACTTAAAATCAGACAGAGTGATCCTATGAACCCTAGACAGCACCTAGAGGTGCCATAGGATCATTCAGATTCCCAGCTCCAAGGTCGGAAAGAGCTCCAACCTCGAAGCTGGGGATCTGTATTCAGATCCCAGTTCCCGTCTTGCAGCTGGTGCAGAAAGAACTGTGTCAGCTGCGCCGTCACCAAGGTCGTAAGAACGACCTTGGAGAAGGGGTGAAGAGGGCGTTCTGGGGGACAGGGAGGGGAAGAGACTGGGTCCACCAGGATACGACATATCCTGGCGGCGTTCCAGCCTCTTTCCCTCCCCTTCCGAAGCGCTGCAGCTAGACAGCCAAAATCGGCTGTCTGGCTGTTTTGCAGGGCGGGAGCAGAGAGGCAAAGATTGCCTCCACGCTCCTCCCACCGTGCATAGGATGCTCATGATCCTTCGAGTTCGGAGGCTTATGGGCATCGCCACTGGACTGCACCCTAAGCGGCTTAGTAGATTGTAAGCATGCAAGCAGGGTCTGCCTTAGCTTTCAATATCTGACAGCACTTAGAAAAAATTAGGTGTTTTAAATGTCTTTAATAATCCACTTCTCTTCTTCCTCTTCCCATGGAACTATTCAGTTATCCTATATAACCCAGCAGTTATGCACACAGTGATAAAGAAAAAGGTGTATATGATGTAAGAGCATGACAAGGAGATGTGAAAAAGGGAACAGGATGTAACCCAGGGGTGAGCAACCTGTCAGCTTCCAGATGTTTTGCCCTATACCGTATTTTTCGCTCCATAAGACGCCCCGGGCCATAAGACGCACTTAGTTTTTAGAGGAAGAAAACAAGGAAAAAAAGATTCATGTGCAGATTATTGGAAAACTAATGACAAGAGAACAAAATAATATCTCCATACATTTATTTATTTATTAACTGCTTTTTTAACCCTGCATTTCTTAAAACAATCCAAAACAGGTTATAAAGAAGAATAAAACAAATTACAATATCGCTGCGGGATGGGAGGGGCGAGACGTTAATTTGAGTTTTATTCTTCATTATTATTTTTTAGAAATGCAGGGGTTAAAAAAGCAGTTAATAATAAATAAATTTATAGAGATATTATTTGTTCTATTGCTATTAGTTTTCCAATAATTTGCACATGAATCTTGTTCCCCTTGTTTTCTGATAACCATTACTGCTTTCACGTGGGCCTACCTGCCTCCTTGCTGGCTTGCGCTCTCCACGGTAAGCCGGCCGCGCTGGTCCCGTCGTGTCAGTTCTGGGCGCGGCGGATTGTGACGCGATGGGACCCTGCTTCGGCGCGCTGATCCCACGCTATGTTTTGGGCGGGGGGAACCAGGGCAACAGGGCTGTTTAAGCCCTGTTGCCCTGGTTCCCCCACCAAAATCATAGCGCGGGGGTCCAGCGCGCCGAAAGCAGCCGTAGTTGACGCGGCGGCGGGCGCCTTCAGAGGCTCCGGAATCAAACTCCAAGCGGCAGCAGCAGCGGCGGCGGCAGCTTGAGCGGCGCGGAGAACGCGCCACGCCGCTCAGAAAGCAAAATCGGGCCGCCCCCGCCAGCGGGATCAGGTCAGATGTGAGGCGGCGGCAAAGTTTTTTGGGGAGTGGGTGGCCTTGTCCCGCTCCGCGCGGAGTCCTCCTCTCTTTCCGCCGCCCACCCGCTCGCGGTCCCTGCTGCTGGGGGAGTGTGCCGCCGCTGCGCCGCGGCGGCAAGTTTTGGGAGTGCACAGGAGCCCTCCTCTCTTCTGCCGTCTCACCCGCTCCGCGTCCCTGCTGCCCAGGGGGGGGGTGCTGCCGCCGCGCCAAAGTTTTTCGGAGCGTGCAGGAGCCCTCCTCTCTTCCACTGCCCGCTCGCGTCCCTGCTGCTGGGGGGGCGGGTGCCGCCGCCACGCCAAATTTTGGGAGTGTACAGGAGCCCTCCTCTCTTCCGCCGCTCACCCGCTCGCGTCCCTGCTGCCCGGGGGGGGGTGCCGCCGCGCCAAAGTTTTTGGAGCATGCAGGAGTCCTCCTCTCTTCTACCGCCCGCCCCGCTCGCGACCCTGCTGCTGGGGGTGTATGTGCTGCCGGCGCGGCAAAGTTTTTGGGAGCGTGCAGGAGCCCTCCTCTCTTCCGCCCGCCCGCTCACGTCCCTGCTGCTGGGGGGGGCGGGTGCCGCCGCCACGCCCAAATTTTTGGGAGTGTACAGGAGCCCTCCTCTCTTCTGCCGCTCACCCGCTCGCGTCCCTGCTGCCCGGGGGGGGGGGGATGCCGCCGCCGCGCCAAAGTTTTTTGGAGCGTGCAGGAGCCTTCCTCTCTTCTACCGCCCGCCCGCTCGCGACCCTGCTGCTGGGGGTGTGTGTGCTGCCGGCGCGCCAAAGTTTTTGGGAGCGTGCAGGAGCCCTCCTCTCTTCTGCCCGCCCGCTCGCGTCCCTGCTGCTGGGGGGGGGGGGGGTGCTGCCGCCGCGCCAAACTTTTTGGGAGCGTGCAGGAGCCTGCCTCTCTTCCACCGCCCGCCCGCTCGAGTCCCTGCTGCCGGGGGGGGGTGCCGCTGCCGCTGCCAAGTTTTTTTCCCTGCAGGAGCCCTCCTCCTGTCTTCCACTGGACCGGTTGGAGGCACGCAGAGGAAGGTAGGGGGAAAAATATTTGGGTTTTTTTTTTCAGCATTCACTCAATAAGACGCACAGACATTTCCCCCTCCTTTTTGGGGGGAGAAAAGTGCGTCTTATGGTGCGAAAAATACGGTAATTCCCATCAGCCCTAGGCAGCATAACCAATGCTGATGGGAGTTGCAGGCCACAAATTTCCCATCCCTGCTGTAACCAAAGCAAGCCTAAGCCACAAATATTATTTACAAATCCTTAGTTTGAAATCCTGTACTCAATTAAAAAGGTGGTTACGTTCCCTTGAAATAAATGGGATGCAAGCATATATTAGTGGTGCTGGATTGTAACCAAAAGGTACCCAAAGAAAGTTAGGCACATCTGTGTCTTGCTGAAAAATACATTCCAAACATTTTACTTTATCCTTGAATCCTACCAACTTCAGTAAGATAAGAGTTAGTGCATACAACAAAATGATTTTCTATTTAGTGAAATTTTAAGAAAAATGTATAACCACAGAGAAAAACAAGAGGTGCTTCCAGATTAGGCTTTTATTTCAATTGCACTGCATCATTAATGAATTTTTTGGGGGGTGGGGGCAGCCAACGTCTTCTATTTGTAGCTGGGCTGTGTTTTCCTGCTGCTTCTTCCATCTTTTTTCTTGCCAGAAAAAAATCCATTAAAGAAGAATGGACAGAACAGCTGCAGAATGCCTTTTGATTAATAGTGCAAGGAGCCCTCATTTCAAAACACCCAAATTAAAACAAGACTCCTGATTTAAAAAATAAAATTAGAAGTTCCCAAGTGCCTAGTTTACAGAGCTACTTTAAACCATCACTCACTTGTAGCAAGACAGTATCAATTGCTGCCTGGACCTCTAGGACAAGACTGTAGCTGGCATCATCTCTATTTAATGTAAACTTATCATTTACACTGAATGTTGGGACTGCTGAAACAGCAGTGCTGGACTGAGAGGATTGCTGGTATTTTTCACGCTCCTGAAGTACCTTGATTTGTAGCTGTTCCAGCTCATTCCTATGGCAAACAACAGAACAATCAGCAAGCCTAAATTTGCTCTAGGTAACAAATCTGTGTCTGAAAAACAGTTTAGATCTTTTCCACTTTTATTCCATAAAAAAGTAGAATAAAATCAGAAATAATGCTGGAAATTAAATTCTAATTAGCAAAGTTCTGTTCCTAAAAGACACATATTCAGATGAAAATGCATAATAGGTTAAGTAAGTGGAATAATATTTTCAATATTATCTTCCTAACACTATGTTAAACTTCATTTATGTCTAAACCTTGTACATTGTCTTAAAAATGTTCAAAGTAGCAGACAAAAATAAAAAGTGGAAACATCTG
This sequence comes from Shinisaurus crocodilurus, assembly GCA_021292165.1. Classification (NCBI taxonomy): domain Eukaryota; kingdom Metazoa; phylum Chordata; class Lepidosauria; order Squamata; family Shinisauridae; genus Shinisaurus; species Shinisaurus crocodilurus. Next base: position 3,962 of record JAHFWL010001403.1, read on the forward strand.
CTCAGTTCAATAGCCACATCCTGGCTTATTTTCCTGGTTTGTTAGCATTAAGCCAGAGTTACCTGGTTTGGATATAACAACAGGGAACTCTTGCTTAATATAATCCAGAATCTTTGTGCCAAAGCCAGCATGTGACTGGAGAAGGGGAGTGATGATGGGAGGTGTACTCAGTCCCAATATTCAAAGGTTATGAAGCCTGTAATAATTGTCCGACCAGGCCATTGCGTGCCATCAAAGAGGCATGGTAATTTCTGAGATCTATTTCAAGTCTCAAAGAGACAGGAAGACTTGCAGTTCATCAGCACAGTAGCAATTTCACACTAGAACAGTAAAAATTCCAGGCACAGAAAACCAAATGATGCAGTGAAATGCATAACTGAAACTTGGATACAGTAATGAATCATTGTATTATTACAAAGTTTATCACAGTTTATAAGTCAACTGACAAGTGACCAAGCATATAGTTATTAGTCAGCTGATGAGCTTAGGTAAGTGCTCAGATGTATGTCAAGATAAAGCAAAATTATTATAATTGTCCCTTTTTGCACTTTAATAAAACAATTATGTTACCTTAAAGATAAGACCTTGTTCTGCATTTCATGAGTCATCTTTAGTCCATCTCCTGATCCACATTCCCTATGGATAGGCTCCGTAGTCAGACCTGACACCCACCCTAAAAGGTGCAAATGAAAACTGTGAAAATGTTCCAGATAGGTTATTCTTAAAAGGGTATTACTATTACTATTAATGGTACTACTATTACGGGCTCTAACAGAATCTTAGGTCTAAGGCTGGGACCTAGTGTACTAAGCTACCATAGACAGTTTATGTGCAGGACTCAAAGCCTCTTTCAGGCGCAAGAGAAAACGGTGTGCAACATCACCCTCTACAACTGGCAGTCCTATAAGGCCTCTGGACTGGCCAGGCCTGGTCAAAATAGTAGTGCACCTTCTGCTTGCTGCACTTCAGAGTCCAGCTTCTCTAATTTAAGCTACTGGCCTCAGGGAATCCAAGTTGGAGAACACAACCTCCATATCTCATTTCATGTACAGCTGCCCCTGGCGAAGTCCTGCCAACATTAAAAGACTATGGGTGCATTTGCATAAAGGTATGTTTGAGGATTAGATGCATTTATTCAATGTATTGTGTTTTCATAAACCATGCGATACCCATGTCCAACTCTACCTGATCTCCTGGCAATCTGTGCTACAAACGTGGGAAACCATTGGACAAGCATAGGTTTCCAACTTTCTTTGGATATTGCTTCCCATGCATCAAGATTAGCATGTACCATAGTGAAGTGTGAGTACTCACATAGACATACCCTTCAATTTTGCCTCCCTGTGTTGGCACTGAATAACCTGAGAGAAGGTGCTTTGCTGCATCCTATATTGATATGAAGGTAAAGGGGTGTGATGGCCATTTAAGCACACTAGTTCTCCAGTGCATTAGACAGCCAATCAAGTTAGGCACTAGACAGCAAACAAACATGACTGATTCCAACAGCTTCTAGTCAGGAAGAGGAAGAATGTATGGAATCTAGGACTGTCAACAATTGAAATGTGTTGGGTTTTTTTTTAAACAATTAACTAGTTTTTAAAAATTCAGAGTACAGTCCTTCCATTAATTATGCATGGGTTCAATGTGACTTATGTGTAAGTAAATATGTGTGGGATTATAGCCTTAGCCTCCACAATGTATAGCATTGCTTAAGAAGTGACGCGCCTAAAATATTCAGTTCCTAACACATATGAACTTTAACAAGGGAGCTGTAAAAATCCATAAATAAAATCCCAAGTGACACAAGACTTTATTGACATTACCAAGGCTTATAAGTGGGTACTTAGGTTCATAAGAAACCAAATTCAAATCCTCACTCAGACATGAAATTCACAGGTTCCTTACCTGTAACGGTGGTTCTTTGAGTGGTGATGTGTGCATTCACACATATGGGGGCTCTACACCTGCGCTGAGGCCTGTTCGGGAAACTTCTAATGCTGAGGTGTTTTAGGCAAGAACCCTTCCCCCACTGTCCTACTGCGCATGCTCCAGCAGGTTCCCGCCTATCCCCTCAGTTCCCTGAGACCGCCTATTGTGGCCTCAGGACCGAGAGGATCCTCGGTAGCAAAAAACATTGATATGGAAAACTGCCATTGGTACCGGGGAAAAATGAACCGCTTTAGGTAGCCCCATCGACATCAACAGTGACACCAAAGCGGGGACGGTGGATGGGTTGCGTGAATGCTCAGATGACCACTTGGAGAACCACAGTTACAGGTAAGCAACCTGTTTTTCTTCATGGTCTCTGTGCATCACACATATGGGTGATGTACCAAGCTGACTTACCGGTGGAGGGTCAGTGTCCCTAGTTCGATAGTGGTAGTGTTGAATGGACGTCGATGGTGAAGACCAGGTCGCAGCCTTACAGAGTTCTGGCAGAGGGACTCCCCTGCTGAAGGCAGCCGAAGTCACCACGCCGCAGGTCGAGTGTGCCCTTACCACGTAGTGAAGCGGTAGACCGTTGAGCTCACATGCGGGTTTTATGGTCTGGACAATCCAATTGGCAAGCCTCTGAGATGAGACCAGTAGACCCACTTGCCAGTGCCCATAACGGAGAAAAGGTTGTTGGGATTGATGGGTGGAATCTGTCCTGGCTTTATAGAAAGTGAGTGCTCTCCTGACATCAAGCGTGTGAAGTGTCCTCTCTATCGGCATCGACAGTGATGGGAAGAAAGCCAGCAGAATGATGTCCTGGCTCAAGTGAAACTCTCAGACCACCTTCGGCAGGAAGGCGATGTCCAGGTGAAGCACCACCTTATATTGATGGAAAATGAGATAAGGGGCATCGATACGGAGAGCACAGAGTTCACTTGACCACCAAGCCGAAGTAATTGCCACGAGGAAGGCCACTTTCCATGTCAGGAGGCGAATGTCTATGGTGGCAAGAGGCTCAAACGGAGCAGAAGTGAGCACCTTGAGAACCACTGACAGGCTCCAATAGGAGACTACAGTCCGGATTGGAGGGGAAAGGTTGTGGAGACCCTTCAGAAATTGCGGAACCAGCGGATGAAAGAAGACAGTCCTGCCCACGATGGAAGGGCGGTATGCAGAGATGGCGGCGAGGTAAACCTTTACAGATGAAAGTTTAAGTACCTTTGTTGACAGCAAATGCAGGTACTGTAAAATCGTCAGTATCGAGCATGAAGAAGGGTCGACACCAATAGATTCGCAGAAGGTGGAGAAGGCTGTCCATTTCGCAGCATAGGATTTCCTAGTTAGTAGATGGCTTTCTGGATGCATCCAGAACAGCCTGTATATCAGGTGGAAATTATGTCTCTGTCAGTGATGTATCCTCCACGCTGAGAGGTGAAGGGACTACAGGTCTGGGTGCTGGAGTCGGCCTCGGAGGGATGGGAAGGTTGGTAAACGGACATGTTCTCCACAGCTCAGTTGAAGGAGTGGAGTGAACTAGGGTTGCCTGGGCCACCAAGGAGCAATTAGGATGCAATCCGTGTGGTAGGAGCGTATCTTTGTGATGACTCTCATGAGCAGCGGAACAAGAGGGAAGAGGTAGAACAGGTCTTCCGACCATTGGTGAGGAAAGGTGTCCCCCTTCGAAGCCGGGTCCATCCCTGCTCTGCTGCAGAAAGGCTCGCATCCTGTATTCTCTGCCGTCGTGAACAGATCAACCTTGGGAGTGCCCAAGGCAAGAAAGAGTGTTCTCAGCACCTGAGAGTCCAGCTGCCACTTGTGAGATGACCCCATGATCCTGCTGAGGGCATCGGCTAGGATATTGTCCTTCCCTGCAATGTGGATGGCTATGAAGGACATACCCTCGGGATGGCCCAGTTGAAAAGCTGCAGAGTGAAAGCGTTGAGCTCTGAGGACCTCGTCCCTCCCTGCTTGTTTAGGTAGGCAACCACAGTGGTGTTGTCTGTTATCACCTGTATGTGGTGACCTGAGAGTCTGAAGGCAAGGGCTCAAAGCGCTTTCCACACCACCAGAAGCTCCAGGTAGTTGATGTGGGTGCGGAGTTCCAGATAGCCAACTGTCGACCACTGTCCCTGGACCATGCTATCCCCACAATGGCCCCCCCAACCCATTAAGGAGGCATCGATCGTCAAGGTCTTCATTGGTGCTGGTGGCAGAAAGGGCAGTCCTTGTGAAAAGTGGGTCCCGTCCATCCACCATAGCAGAGAGTTCTGTATTTGGATGGGGAGCCCCAGGTAAGTACGGAAAGCATCTCTCTCGATATCAAAGGCCTTCAGGAACCAAGTCTGCAGGGGTCAAATCTGTAATCTGGCGAAAGCAACCACTGCGACGGTCGAGGCCATGAAGCCTAGGAGACACTGAACGGTGTGGGCAGTTGCCCTGTGAGCATGGTAAAGCTTCGTAGCCAAGATGGGTATGCTGTCGGTACGGTCTCAAGGAAGAAAGCCTTGAGCTCGAGTGGAATCGAGGACAGCGCCAATGAACTGGATCTACCTCAATGGCTGCAAGACAGACTTCTTCCAGTTCACATAGAATCCAAGGGTGCTTAAGAGTCGTAGGGTGAAATCCATCAACATGCTTGATGGAGTGCATGTTCTGAGGAATCCATGAGAAGCCAGTCCTCCAGATACAGGTCGACCTGTACAGACGACTGCTGCACACTTTGTGAAAACCATGGGAGTGGTGGAGAGACCGAACAGAAGCACCGTGAACTGGAATGCATCTTGTCCGATACAGAACTGAAGGAAGTGTTGGCTGTTGGGATGGATGGCAATGTGGAAATAGGCATCCCGGAGGTCGATCAATGCAAACCAGTCGCCCTTGCGGAGTAGAGGCAAGATCAACTGGAGCGTAGTGATCTGGAATTTCTGCAGGGTGATAAATCAGTTGACACCCCCGCAGGTCCAGGATCGGACAAAGCCCTCTGTCCTTCTTCGGAACCGTGAAGTAGCAAGAGTAGAGGCCCTCTTGAAGAGTAGTCGATGGGACCCTCTGGATGGCGCCCTTCTGCAGTAGGGAGTCTATCTCCTCCAGCAGAGTTGGTGAAGGCTGCGTGGTGCAAACGCTGAGGAAGGCAGGGAGAGCGTCGAACTCAATCCTGTACCCGTGCTGGGCAATCTTGAGGACCCAGCTGTTGGATGTGATCCTCCTCCATGATGGTAGGTAGGAGGCCAGCCAGGCACCAAAGGATGGAACAAAGCTGTCCGTGCTCAGAGGGGAGTCAAAGACGATGCCTGTTTTGGTCGCCTCTTTTACAGTAGCCCTGGTACCAAGGCTGTTGGTATGAGCACTTCAGTACCAAGGGATGCTGCTGACGTGGCTGATGTTGAGGCTGCTGGGAGACACTGAAAGAGGATTGCTGTCGATGCCACCTCCTTTGATGGAAGGGATGAGACAACAGTTGTGGCGTGAGCCCCATCTTTCTTGCTGTTGTCCTGGCCTTCTGGATGTTATCCATCGCCTCGTCCGTCTTCGCATTAAAGAGGCCATCACCGTCAAAGGGCAGATCCTCAATACGTGAGCGGGTCTCTGGGGTCACCGAGGTCAACTTTAGCCAGGCGTGCCTGTGGAGCGCGACTGCCCCGACTAGTGCTCTGCTGCTACAGTGTGCTTGGTGTTGTGTGGTGTTGATCTGCTGGTGGGACAGCTTTGTGGCTTCATCTTGGAAGACCCATGCTAACTCCCTTTGATATTCAAGTAGGTGGTTGATGAGAGATCCCATCTTCTCCCAAAGGAACAGCTGGTATCAACTCATGGTGGCCTGGTAGTTCACCACCCTGAAGACCAAGGGAGGAAGCCGAGTAGATCTTCCTGCCCAGCAGATCAAGTCGACATCCCTCCTTGTCGACTGGAGCAGTATGTTGCTTGGTCGACTTTCCCTGCACCGACTCCATGATTATGGAGATTGGTAAGGGGTGAGCGAAGAGAAATTTGGCGTCCTCTTCCCTCACCCGATACATACTCTCAGGCATCTTCGCCATCAGAGGAAGTGTTGCGGGCGTTCTCCAGGAGGGAACCCGCTGGAGCATGCACAGTAGGACGGTGGGGAAATGGTTCCCGCCTAAAACACCTCAGCTTTAAAAGATTCCCGAACAGGCCTCAGCACAGGCGCAGAGCCCCTATATGTGTGATGCACAGAGACCATGAAGAAGAATCACAGGATGGCCTTCAGCAAGTCATTATCTCTTAACGTAACCTAATCTCAGAGATGTTAGAAGGATTAGATAAGAACTATGCCACTATTTTATAACCTCTTTTAATTGAATAACGTTTCACTCCATTAACCCATTCTTTTTAATAGTGTAATTATTTTTATTCCAGTTAAATGTATGATAAATCCATACATTTTGAAACATTAAAAAATAACCTGAGTATGTTGATGTTATGATCTCATCATAGCCCTCTTTCCCAACACAGCCACCTTGGACAGATGTGACACTTTCTGACAAGGCCTAAAAATAAAACACAAAAAAACTAGAGGCACGTATTTACTTTCTTGAGTTCTATTTAGAAGATTAAAAAATGGTACGCATTGCAAAGAAAAAAACTAACCATTTTTTAAACACAGTTTTTAAAAATTGCTATACTGTTGAACATGCAGGTAACAAAAAGGCAGCTCCATTCTTGATAATGCAACAGAATTATAAATGAAAAGGGAGGAAAAAGACAAATGTTAAAGAAAATTGGAAAGCAAAATTCATTTCATGGGGTACAATCCTTATGTGAATAAACAGCCTAAAGGGAGGATTGCTACATGTTTGTTTATTTTATGTATTTATACTACTTTTATACTGGGTCCTATCCTAAAATCTCTAAGTATTACATGTTGGGACATGTATGACCTGTTTCTGATTGCATTCCTGTGAAATAGAAATGCATGTACTTTTTCCGATTACTCCTCAGAAACTTGAGGCGCAATCCTATGGCCCTCCGACCTTGCCTGGGGGGGGGCATAGGATTATTCAGAGCCGCAGCTCTGAGGTCCTGCGAGCTTGGAGCTGGGACTCCGAACACTGAGCCCCCATCCCACCCACGCTGGCTGCCTCCTGGAGCACCGCACCAGCTGCCTCCCTGAGGTCACAAATCGGCCTCAGAGAGGAGGAAAAGGGGTGTGCTGGAGGGCAGGGAGGGCAGGAGGCTGGAGCCGACAGCTTACGCCATGTCCAAACAGTGCCCCAGCCTCCTTTCCAATCTCTCCGAAAAGCTTCATCTAGATGGCCGAAAACAGCTGTCTAGATGAAATGCAGGGCGCGAGGCACAGAGCGGCGAAGGTTGCCGCCGCTGTGCCTCACACTATGCACTGGATGCATGTAAGCCTCCAGAGGCTTACGTGCATCGAGGACAGGGATGATAGATTGCGCTGTTACTATTTTAACTGTCCCAGGGCATGGTCTGGGGGGCAGATGATGCAGCCACCTTGCTGAAGCTAAGTAGGTCTGCTCAGTGCATGGATAAGGGCCCACCTGGGAGCCCCATGTACGCCATCTTGAATTCCATGGTGGAAAGGCAGAATATGAATGTACTAAATAAATAACTTTGCAGTTCTTCTAGGCTAGCATGTTAGGAAACATCACAATGGCACTTTGTGATCCACAGCACCACATAGAGCCCTTGTGCGCTCTCAGGAGTAATCCCGGAGGTCTGCTATCATTTGTGGCAGAACATCCCTCAACATATAGGGCAAGTTTGCATGACATGACTGTCGAAGCAGGGGGAATAAAATAATAATATTCCCTCTTGGAAGCAGAGTTGCAGTGGTATTGGCCCAGTGGATTAGGCTAGTCCATGTAAAGTAAAAAACACAAACCAAGTTCTCTTTTTAATAAAAGATTTACTAAGTTTTTGGCTTGATCAGGAACAGAGCATACAAAGAGAGCAAAAACAAAACAGAGCATAGCCAGCCAGACAGAGAGAATGACAGCCAACCACCATCATCATCATTACAAACTTATATACACATATATACAAGACATTCCTATTACATGAGGTAATGCACATCTGCAAGTAATTGAACATATCACCAGTCTCCACCTATCTAGATGGGCGATTAATAAACATAAGAAATAAATAAATAAATAAATAAATAAATCTGTGTGTCCTTGAGAGCACAATAGAAAAAATGTTAACTGGCACACAGAGGAGTGAAAGATCAGCTACGTCCTTGGACGCTTTGCTGCACCTGTATCCAAGGCTAGCTTTCTGCCTCGAAGGCAAACCTGAATATATGAAAATATTCTGACAATGACACCCCGCTGTGGGTTAATTTACCCATGAGGAACTGTGGTGTGTGCCAGCCACCATTATGGATGGCCAGCCGGGGGTTGCCATGGCTTGTCATGTCATTCGAACCTGGGCAGCAGGGGTTATTTGAGAGTTAAATAACCCTCACACAAACCTAAAACAGACTGTGGGTTATACAGCGGTTATTTAAACCCGCCTGGGTTTGGGCGACACAAGAAGCCATGGCATTGGCAACCCCCAGATGGGGCTTGCATATTCGTAATGGCCAACAGCATGTGCTGCAGGACCCCAAGGATTAATTAACCCACAATGGACTGTTGTGTCATCTGACTCAGGTTATTGTTGTTTGTCATTGGGGGTATGAGAAGGTTTAAGAGGATCACCCTCTAGTTATGCAAGCTTCAGCTTTGCTGAATCACAGCATGAATCTCTGACATTAAGTGAGATGTTTCTGTTAGCCTCAGAAAATTAGCATGAGGCAACCTCTAGCCCTTACATGTGGGGACTAGGAAGCATGCATGTGCAGCTGTGCTCCAACCTCTATTTTAACACTGGCATAGACCCCTTTCAGGCTTGCTAGTAAGGCTTATGGCTGAGTAAATATGTAAAAATATTTGATCTAGATATTTGATTTTTTATTTAAAAGAAAGAATATTCTTGTATGAAGCAATATTTTTATATAATAAACTTACATATTCATATCTGAGAACAGGACTCTTTGCATTTTCAAAGTTATAGATTTCTAACATTCCATCATCTCGACCAATGAGCAGTTCTTTAACTCCATCTCCCAAAATATCAAAGCTATCCATACATAAGATGCCTGGAAAATAGAACATGAAACATGTACCTACATCAAACTGACTAGCCATTTCACCTCTTAAACTTCACTGGCAATTTATAAAGTATTTTTTTAAAAATAAAACGGTGTAATAACTAACCATCACCTGACCTGAAGTCACATAAGGATTTTTAAGATGAGCACACACACGCGGAAGGTCTAGAAAATTACCTTTAAGCAGGGATGGGGACTCGGACTCTAGGACTCGACTCGTGAGTCGGACTGAGTCCCCCCTCTGACTCGAGTCCCAATATTTTCAATGGGACTCGAGACTCGACTCGGGACTCGAGACCAAGGACTCTTCAACATCCCTGGGCTGTGCCAGAAGGAGTGCAGAGAAGTGTGATCGCCGGCAAAGATTTTATTTTTTAAAATCATTTTCCTAAAATGCAACCTTTCAGACATTTTGGGTCTGGCTGCCTCTGCCTGCCTGTTTGGGGTTCCCTGCCTCCCCTGCCTGCCTGGTCTCTTCTTAACCAGTTCCACAGTTTGAATTGTCCAAGACAAACGCCTCTGCCTGCCTGCTTTGGGGTTCCCTGCCTCCTCTGCCTGCCTGGTTATTTTGGGTTTGTCTGCCTGGTCTGTTCTTGCCAAAATCAGTTGCAGAGTTTTGAAATAAAAGGCACACTTGTGCCTAGAATTTATTTAAACCACACATCTGAAGTAGCCTTATTTTGTTGGGAAAACCCCTCATTGATTTTAATAGGGACTCGTGGAGTCAGCTTTGGGAGTGACTCGTGACTCACCATTTTGGACCAAGGACTCGGACTCGAGACTCGGGTCTCGAGACCAAGGACTCTTCAACATCCCTGCCTTTAAGCCCTTTCCCTTAGGAAGGCATAATATTATCTCTCTCTCTGAGCCAGATAATGACTATGTTTGACACAGTGATGGCTCACCCAATAGAAAGGTGGTCAAAATAATATCTGCTATGTAACACATGCAGGAGCTGGAAGGAAAGGTGGTGGAATTGTCTCTGTCACACTCAAGAGCTTCCGCAAACCTGTTTTAGGAAGTACAATGAGGGAGACCATTCCCAGTCAATGAGGTAACTGTTAAGTATCATAACCAAGTAGCATGCTTGAATTGATGGTAAATTCAATTGTTTTGAAAGTCAATAGTAAATCTGTTATTTCTTAAGTATTATACATTAAACAGAGCAATATGTAAACCACAATTATAAAGGGAGTTGTGAACTTCTTTCATATTACACCAGCTGTAACGGCATATGATCTGGGGGAAACAATAAGACACCTACCACCTCTTTTTTTCTCATTTCCAATTTTCCACCTTTCTACTGGAGAAACACCAGTGATATGTACCAGACCAATTTTACCATCAGATGTCCCAAACAGAACTTCTTCACCAGAGTCACCTAAGAATAGAAATTAAAATTATGGTTGTAGTCATTATTTAGTAGGATCCTGCAAACTATTCTGTGATTCAGAAATCTGAAGGATTTTCTTTAATGCTGGCTTGTGGAAAAGACTCAAAAATATTACAGCAAAAGAAACTTCTTGTTTGCCTTATTCCCACTAGTCCTAGAAAGAGAGTTGGGTAAGAAGTGCTCTGCCCCTATAGGAATTCACCTATACAATATTAAGAATTGTTAATTAAAACAAAGATCCTTTGTCTATTATAAATCCACATTGTCCATTTTAATACAATTCAGTAAAAATGTACTAGTAGATTCTCCTTACCACCATTTCCATTGTTCAAAGCCAGAACAGAAGGTGGACCTGGGACTTCCATTTCATACAGCAAATCTGACCCCTTAAGAAAATGAAGTGGAAACACGATTAGACCTCTTGACTTTTTATTTCATTTTAATTTAAAAGGAAAGGAAGGATGTGTAAAAGCAGAGCTTTCTAGAAGGCAATATTGTGTTCCTGTTTTTATGGCTGGATGAACCCTAGGGTCTAATCCATCCAATGCAACCCAGAGTCATGATCTTATTACTCCAAAGCCAGGTCCATTTATACCATTGGGGGAAAAAGATAGTAATGTCAAGGGAAACCTGAGTATAAGGATAACAAAACAAGAAAAAAGCAAAGGATATAGCTGTGAAGCAGAAACAGAAAATACTAGGCTAGATGGACAAATAGTGTGACCTGATATAAAGGAGCTTCCTACATTTCTAAAGAAAACATGAAGGGGAACGCAGAAAGCGAGAGCTTCAGTAAACTAGGTTTCTGCTCAAGACAAGGAAAAGAGCTGCCAAGGTAAATAATTCATAGGATCACAGAAAACCCTTTGGAGGGAGTTCCACAATCAGCACACTGTCAATGAAAAGGCCCTGTCCTCTGTCCCTAATCACACTTCCAAAGATGACCACAATTGATGGGCAGATTCATGCTGGAAGAAATGATCCCTCAGATAAATGTTTGATGCAACTTCAACTATTGCTGCTATGCCACTTATTATACACAAATGTAAATACACCGGCAGAGAAATCCTATGGCCCCTAGACAGCATCTAGGGGGCCATAGGATTCTTCAGATTCCCAGATCTGAGATCAGAAAAAGAGCTCCGACTTTGGAGCTGGGGATCAGCACTTGGATCCCCCTCCGCCCACCCCCCTCGCAGCCAGCATGGAAAGAATCATGCTGGCTGCTTCTCCAAGGTCGTAAAACCAACCTCAGAGAAGGGGTACAGGGGGTGTTCTGAGGGGAGGGGAGGGAAGGAGACCAGGGCCACCAGGATATAATGTATCCTGATGGCACTCCAGCCTCCTTCCCTCCCCCTCTGATGCGCCACAGCTAGACGGCTGAAATTGGCTGTCTAGCTGACCTGCAAGGCAGAATTAGCAGGGAGGCGGAGATTGCCTCTGCCACTTCCCCCGCCCTGCATAGGACACCTGTAATCCTCTGGGTTCGGAAGCTTATGGGCATCCCAATTGGACTGCACCCTAAAGAAAAAAATTAAACAGAATTTCTCTTTTTAATTCAGAGAACTAATGATCCCTCTGACAAAAAAAAAAAAGCTTCAGTTCATGGTCAAATGGTCAACAAAGATGTAATTGCTGAAATGAACATAAATCGTTACTGTTATATAGCAAAATGATTTATACTGGATAGGTGGCAATATACATATATATTATTTGAATATTTTAAAACCTATTTTACAAATTGTAAGTATTTGGATGAGATATATAAAAATGCAAATATAAAAGGCTTAAGGTAATTAACCCAAGAATGCTTTTTAATTTTAATATTTAAATGTTTGTTTTCTTAGATCCATTTATTACATTCTTATATAGTACAAAGAAAGGAATTTTGGCTTACTTATCAATCTGTAACATGTGCACATACTAAATGCATTTCCAGCCCATGCACCAAGAAGCAAGGATTGGCTACAAACGTTTGCCAAATGTACATGTGTTTACTGTTGCACAAGATATGGTCCCTGTAGCTGCTCTGAGGGCTCTGTGGAGATGTGTGGTGGAATAAATGTCCCAAAATGAAAACAAACAAACAAACAAACTCAATTTCAGGAACTGACAATGGATTGGATCCAGATGTAGGTGCGTGGAACTGAGCTGGTAGAAGCGGACTTCCCCACGGCTTCTTCCCCATGGCAGCCGCTCCAGCCCAATGAAAATGCTACAAAGAGGACTCTGGGACCCTGCTGAATGCCGTGAGCTGTGGTCGGGTGGAGGGGGGTATCCCTTAAAATTGAGCAGAAGCACCTTCTCTGAGCAGAGCCCTTCCATTCATGGAAGGCAGATTCTGGATCCAACCCAATGTATTTACTGGCTGTTTCTCTCAATCACTGTCAATATACGATAATGGCAACAAGCAAATAAGGTTTACCTGCAAAACTCTAAGAACTCTATCTTGACATGCCAATACAGGTGTAATGCAAGACAGTTTCTCTACTGGAAGACAGATAACATCATTGATTTTATCTCCTGATAGGTAGTAGTGCTGGTCCTTACAGTCACAGTAGTGGTTATAGATATAGCTTGCACCAAGAAAGAGATCTGATCCAGATATATGCCTAAAATGATAATAATTATAATCAATACTATCTTCTCATCATTGTACCAAAAGTTAAAATATTTTAAGTGCCATCTCTATGTGTAAGCTGTTTCTGCATTATACTTTGTTAAGTGTTCACACACTTAGGCCCAAACTACACAAATCAAGTGGAGGTGATCAGGAGCAATGGAGGAGAAGCATGTAATTTTTTAAACTCTAAATCCTCAGCTATGCAGACCTTCCCCCACAGTGTTTCAAATGTGTGTTTGGGATGGGGAAAAAGCCAGTGTGGGGTGATCAGTAGCAAGAAAATGGTGGGAAGAAGGATCAACTGCAGAACTGCTCTTCCCCCAACTTTTCCCTTCTCAATACCTTGCTAAAAACCTTTTTCCTATTTTCAAATGGCCACTGGACTACCATTATACACATTTCCATGTGATGTAACTCATAGTTTGGGCTTCCTAAGTGCCTAATTCAAAAGAACAAATTTGGCCTACTATTTAAAAGGAAACTGGCTGAATTAAATGGATGTTAAATGCTTGATGTCACAAAGTAAGTTCAGTTTTACTCATTGTTCTGTGCAATATGGGATATCTACTGGAGAAGCATTGGTTCTTATTATTTCCTTATTCACTGGTACAATCTGGCTTTTACCTGGGCTACAGCTAAACATTCAAAATGGTAATTATTCTCCAGTCATTCTGTAAGTGATCTTCTTAGCACATCTATACAGCAGATACATATAACAGTTCGATAGTAATTAAAATGGCATGCCTACAAAATGGTTTTTATTGCTTTGGAAACCAGTATACTATATATAGACAAAAATGTTTTAAATTTTTTGTGGTTATTCTGTTTTCAAGTCTGCTTACTTAAAAAGCTCATTGTTTTCCCTTGATCAAGTCACCTGGGCCAGTTTGCACAATTAAATAAGCCACGGTGGCTTGCTTAATCCCCCATGCATGCTGGGCACCATTTCCCTAATTACCCACCCAGACATGGATTGTTGTGTTGTCCAAACTCAGGAGACATGGCTTGTAATGAGGGAGAAACAACCCTAAATAACCCTACAACAGGTTATGGTTTTTAAGCCATGGTGGCTTGTTTTATTGTGCAAACCAGGTCACTTTCTCCCAGCGTATTCCCATGATAACTTTGGGGCTAAAAGATGGTTCTTAGCTCTTCAGAGGAAGGATGGAATATAAATGTAAGAATCAGTAAGGCAGTAGGAAGATTTCTAAGTATTTCTAGTTTGACTCTGAACTCCAAGTGGTAAAATGGACAAATTAGAAAATTTAATTAGTTTCTTCTTTAATAAGCATCATCATCATTCCCAATACCAACCCTATTATTGGAGACAATAATAGTTGTCCAGAGAATTGAATGTGTTATGAAAGAAGCATCATCGCCAATGCTGTGTATACCAATTCCACTATCTTTGCTAGTAAATATATTTTGCAGTGATTCAGAAACCTGCAAATTCTGCTTGACTGGAGGTGACAGCAGAGCAAAAGAAACAACTGTGTACATGATGGGTAATAGTGTCGCTATCATTCATTCAACTTGTTTAAACACTATTATTTGACTCCAACTATATGACATCATTGAACAAAGAGTGTCACTTCAATTTCATTTAATTACAGATTAGGGGGGGAAGCGTATTTGGTTATATAAAAACAGTTGCTTGGTTACAGTATTATTTGTATGTAGTAACACAGAAAAAATGCTGAGCTTATACTATCTATACTATGCATTTTACTTATATTTAATAAGGCTCAGTGTTCTAGCTACTAAGTTGTTTTAATTATAGGCAACATTCATATGCACCAACATCTGGGTGAAAATAAAGCCAACAGACTTTTATAGCACATAAACATTTAATAAAATTAGCATTATTATGTCAAACTATCTTAAGTTGCGTATCTACATCAATTACAGCAGATTAAAGTATTATGCACATAAGGTACAGAGAGTACTGTGAAAACTTCAGTTAGAAGATTGGATTTGTGATTTAATTTAATTGTGGCTCAGCTGAAGTGCCACACTGTTTCAACCTTATCTTTCAATTAAACTGATTAGATTTAAATGACTCAGCTAATTTCCACATTTATTTTTTAACAACTTCCATTAAAGTCAGTGCTTGTGTGTGTATATGTACTGTTGAGGGGGGAAATATTGTTGTATAAGTGTAGGATGGGTGTGGTGGGGGAGAGACCTTTATACAGAAACATACAAAAATAGTTCAGAATAAACAAACAGAATAAATGGTTCAAGCTAAGATTAAAGGATAAGAAATTATATTAGAATGCATAAAGTGATTATTAAAAAGGGCATTGAAATATCACAACTCTTTGATTCACCCAGTAGGATAACATTTTCGCACCTAATGACAGTAACACATCTAAGTACTACTAATGTAGTTTTCAATATACATACATAGCTTTGATGTTCTCAGTGAGGTTGGTATTAAACGAAAGGAACTGTTTCCCTTTCTTGTGAAACCTCTAACCTCAGATCCTGCAGCTACAAAAATTTTCTCCTGGAGTGTATTAAGAGCACCTCCCAGTTCTAGTCTTGCGGTCTTTTCCCCTGGCAAGGTCTTGAATACTGGCTAAAGAAAGAAAAGAGAAATAATATTCAGTGCCACAATAAAATGAACTTGGTATGATTTAACAAAACGAACGATATGATTTTAATAGAGAAAATATATTATTCCTTTTTGTAATTTCAATTATTTTATACTATGTATCTAAGAAATTTGGCCCGTCAAAGTAGCTTACTATTAAAAAGACAGGTTGCTTACCTGTAACCGTAGATGCTTCGAGTGGTTCTCTGTGCATTCACACACATGGGCTCTGCGCTGCGCGAGAGGTCCTCCGAAAACTTCTATAGCTAAGGCGTTTTGGCGGGAAACCACCTCCCCCTACAGCCCACTGGGCATGCCTAGAGGTTCCCGCCTATTCCCTCAGTTCCTCTGAGACCGACATTGTGGCCCCAGGACCGAGAGACTTAGGTTGATTAAGTATTGTGTTGACATTGTTATTGATGTCGAGAGGATAAGTCGTAACACAGTATCGACATATAAGAGTTTTGCATAACGTACCAATAGTATAAAACACCGTAGGCGGGGACGGTGGGTGGGTTGTGTGAATGCACAGATGACCACTCGAAAGACTACAGTTACAGGTAAGCAACCTGTCTTTCTTCTTCGTGGTCTCTGTGCTTCACACACATGGGCGATGTACCAAGCTACTTACCGGCGGAGGGAAGGTGTTTCTTATCCCGTAAGGGAGGACAAACCAGCTCTGCCAAAGGCGCAGTCCGACCTCGCTCTGGCATCGAGCCGATAGTGCCTGACGAAAGTCAATGGTGATGACCAAGTCGCAGCACGGCAAAGGTCAGCCAATGGAACTCCTTGCCGAAAGCTGTGGACGTTGCTATTCCCCTATTAGAATGAGCTCTGACAGAGTCTTGAAGGGGAAGCTTAGCTAAGTCATAGGCTTAGGCGAATGGTGGCCACGATCCATTTCGCAAAGCGTTGGAAGGACACAGGAGATCCTAATTTCCGTTTGCCGTAGCATACAAGAGGCGAGGGGACTTCCTGAGAGACTCCATTCGTGCTTTGTAGAAGAGCAGAGCTCTACGAACGTCGAGTCTAGTTAGAGAGCGTTCTATCGGTGTCGACGGAGACGGAAGAAAGCCGTAGAGAGATCGGTTGAGAGATATGAAAGTCAGAGATCACTTTTGGGAGAAATGAAATATCAGGGTAAAGAACTACTTTGTCCATGTGAAAGGTTAAGTAGGGTTGCATCGATGCGGAGTGCACACAGTTCTCCAGAACGACGTGCTGACGTGATAGCAATGAGAAATGCGACCTTCCATGTAAGTAGGCGAGTATCGACCGTAGCAAGCGGTTTTCAAATGAGTGCAGTAAGTGCCGATAGACGACAGACAGGCTCCACGATGGAAGCAGAGTCCTGTTTGGGGGAAAGAGATTATGCAATCCTTTGAGAAACTGTCGAACCAGTGGGTGGGAGGAGACAGTACGTCCCTCGATTGGAGGGTGATAAGCTGAGATCGCTGCGAGATATACTTTTACAGAAGAAAGTTGAGGCCCTTCTGTGACAGTGAATGCAGGAATTTCAGGATATGTCGATATGGGGCAGTTAACCGGTTCGAGATCGAGAGCCTTGGAGAAAGCGGAGAAAGCCGTCCACTTATTCTTATAAGAGAGACGTGTCGATGGCCTCCTCGCCGCTACTAATATGTCTGTTACATCTGGTGGTAGGTCAGTCCATGTCGAGGGTTGTATTCTCCACGTCGTGAGGTGGAGAGATTTCAGGTCTGGGTGGAGTATACGACCCGTGTCGAGGCTGAGCAGATTCGGGTAACATGGTAGCCTGACATGGAGACCTGCACTGAGGCGAAGGAGGATGGAGAACCATGGTTGTCTCGGCCACCATGGAGCTATCAGGATGCAATCTGTGTCGATCTTGGTGTAGTTTCGCTATGACTCTGGCATGAGTGGAATAGGTGGAAATAGGTAAAATAGAAGCCCGGACCATCGGATGAGGAAGGCATCTCTGATGATGTAGATTCTGCTTCCCGCTCTGCTGCAATAAATTTTGCAAGCTGTGTTCGTTGACGTCGCGAAGGCGTCTATTATTGTTGTCCCCCCATGCCTGGAAGATGGAGGTTTGTACTGACCGATTCAATTGCCATTCGTGGGATGTTTGAGTTAACCTGCTGAGTGCGTCGGCCAGGAGATTGTCTTTCCCTGCGATGTGTATAGCTGTTAGGGTCATTCGTTTTGGGATCGCCCAGTTGTAAATGCGTTGGGTGAGTGAATTCAGACAGGAGGACCTCGTGCCGCCCTGTTTGTTGATGTATGCTACTGCTGTTGTATTGTCCGTTACGACTTGTATGTGGTGACCCACAAGGTCTATTGCTAGAGCCTGAAGGGCTTTCCACACCTAGTAGCTCTAGATAATTGATGTGTCTGTTGAGCTCGTGGCCAGACCACGACCCTGAACCGTTTGACTCCCTGAATGGGCTCCCAACCCAGAAGGGAGGCGTCGGTTGTCAAGGTCTTGGTTGGACGAGGTTTTTGGAAGGGCAATCTGTGAGACAGGAGGGTAGCATCCATCCACCATTGAAGAGAGGAGCGGACGTGGTGTGGCAGAATCAGGTAAGTGTGATGCGCGTCTAGGTTAGGTCGAAGGCACGCAAGAACCATGTCTGCAGAGTACGCATTCGGAGTCTTGCGAAGGCAACCACTGTGACTGTCGATGCCATAAAACCCAGGAGACGCTGAACGGCAAAGGCAGTTCTTGGTGGGCTTTGTATAGTTTTGTCGCTAATCTGGGTATTTTCTCGACACGGTCCCGTGGGAGAAATGCTCTGGCTTGGGTGGAGTCTAGGAACGCTCCGATGTAATGAATCGATGTCGATGGGCATAGGACTGATTTCTCCCAATTCACGTAAAGCCTAACCTTCGAAGGAGATCGAGGGTATGGTCGACTGCTCGAGATAGTGCCTGCTGTGTCGAATCTACCAGTAGCCAGTCGTCCAGATATGGATAAATTTGAATCCCGTGGGAGCGAAGGTGGGCACAAACGCAGCTACACTTGGTAAACACTCGGAGCAGTCGACAGGCCAAATGGGAGTACCGTGAATTGGAAGGCGTCTTGTCCTATGCAGAATCGGAGGAAGCGCCGGCTGTCCGGATGGATTGCGACATGAAAATAGGCATCACGTAGGTCGATGCAGGCGAACCAGTCCCCGTGATGTAGAAGAGGAAGAATTGATTGCAGGGTCGTCATCCTGAACTTCTGGGGGGAAATGAACCGGTTCATCCCGAAGGTCTAATATCGGGCGAAGCCCTCCGCCCTTTTTCAAACGGTGAAATATCGGGAGTATAATCCTTCCCGACTCCGTGCCGGTCAACCCTTTCGATTGCATTCTTTTGAATCAGGGTTACGACCTCGAGGAGTAGATGTTGAG
>JAHFWL010001405.1:0-30662 GCA_021292165.1 Shinisaurus crocodilurus
TCTTCTTCTTCTTCTTCTTCTCTTCTTCTCTTCTCTTCTTCTTCTCCTTCTTCTCTCTCTCCTCCTCCTCCTCCTCCTCCTCCTCCTCCTCCTCCTCCTCCTCAGTAATACCTTGGATTGGAAGCATAATTTGTTCCAGAACCGTGCTTGTAATCCAAAACACTCGTATATCAAAGCAAAATTCCCTATAAGAAATTTGTACACATATTTTTAATTTAAGCTGCAATAAAGAATGATAGTGTAAAGTCTTCATTTTTTCTTGACCGTAAGACAGTACTTGTATTGCAAGACGTCATTTGTTTATCAAGTCAAATTTTATTTTAAAAATTTGCTTGTCTTGCAAAACGCTCTCAGACCAAGTTACTTGCAATCCAAGGTATTTTTGTATTTTCATATTCCTTGCCTTAATTCATTTCTTGGGAAATACTGTACAGGTGGGTAGATCTGCCTTTTCTGTTCTGAACCCAATGAATAAAACTTAAATCTGTCTCTTTATACTTCCCCTGACACTCTTGAGAATACAATAGAAAAACCTCTGCCCAGCCTCCTGGGGTTCTAGAAACCTACTTTTTTCCTGCCTTCTGTAAAAGGAGGATGCTATCACTACACACTAGACCTTCCTGCCTTGAATCCCCATAGATTTCCTGTTGCCATGCCAACCCCAGTGCCCCCTCTCTGTTCCCCAAAGTACTTAACATCACAGTCCTACTTACAAAAAAATAATGAGCTTGAATGTTGCTGTGGTGCCCCCGCTTAGGGCTCAGCTTCCAGGTTGTCCTGTGTGGAAATATAGAATGTTAACAAGATACCGACTTCCCAACAATGTTCCTCCTCATCTCTGCCCACACATCACATCCTCCAGGTTTGCTCAGGACCAAGCTGGCTGCAGCACAGACACCCACCAGCTAACCATCTTAGACAGGAAGTGTCCCAATGGCTTGAGGGATATGTCACCAACATGCCACCACCTCCCTGGCCTGAGCAGGTCTGTAAGTCCACAAGAATTACAGACCAGGGACTGTGGTGGAAAAGCCCATGCTTCTTATTCCCTCAGACACTCTGGCAGTTTGAAGGCTGAGGGAACTGCCATCTGATTTTAACTGCTCTTTAGCACCACCACTGCAACTGGCCAGAGAGCAGTCATCATCATCATCATGCGATCACTCGTGACCGAGTAAGATTGTCTTCCGGGATAAAAGGAGGAAATTCTAAAGAAGATTGTGTAGACTCTAGCGATGGGTCCGTAAGTGACTGTGGAGGCCAATTCTAGATCCACACAGCTTCCCATGAGGACACAGGTTACCAGATAGAAGATGGTCCTGTAAAGGCTTCATTTGACGTGCTTTTCGCTTAGCACGTTTCTCCCTTTCACCTTGCACTCGGGCTTCTTCAAAGTCCATGGAACCTTTGTGAAAGGCCAACCTCCATTTAGATCGTTCATGGGCCAGAGCTTCCCAGTTTTCGATGTTTATATTGCATTTTTTTAGATTAGCCTTATGAACATCTTTAAACCTCTTATATTGACCACCGATATTCCGCTTTCCATCCTTGAGTTGGAGTAAAGTAACTGCTTTGGGAGACGGCAGTCAGGCATTCGAACAACATGACCGGTCCACTGAAGTTGGCGTTGAAGGATCATTTTTTCAATGCTAGTAGTCTTTGCTTCTTCCAGTACACTGACATTTGTTCGCCTATCTTCCCAAGTAATTCGAAGGATTTTCCGGAGGCAACGTTGATGAAACCTTTCAAGGAGGTGGAAGTGACGTTTATAGATAGTCCATGTTTCGCAGGCATACAATAAAGTTGGTAATACAATGGCTTCATAAACCAGTGTTTGGTCTTCTTACAAATATCCCGATCCGAACACTCTATGTTTCATTCGAGAAAATGAGGCACTTGCGGAGCTCAGACGATGCTGGATTTCACTGTCGATGTTAGCTGTAACAGTACTGAAGCTACCAATCCTATATGCTTCTGAGCCTGATTCAAGGTGCTGGTTTTGACCTATAAAGCCCTACACGGCTTGGGACCACAATATCTGATGGAACGTCTCTCCCAACCACAATCTACCCATACACTACGTTCAACATCTGGGGCCTTCCTTCGACTGCCACCTCCACGTGAGGCTCGGAGGACAGTGACAAGGGGGAGGGCCTTTTCTGTGGTAGCCCCCCAACTGTGGAACAAGCTCCCCGCTGAGGCCCGCCTGGCGCCAATTCTACTATCTTTTCGGTGCCAGGTTAAGACTGCCCTCTACACTGAGGCTTTTAATAATTAAATGGTATATGGTAGGGTGGCAAACTGTTTTTGCTGTCGTGTTTGATTAACTTGTTTTAGGGATACTTTTAAAAATTGGTTTTTAAAATTTTATAGTGTTTTATTATTTATATTTTAAACTGTATTTTATTGTTTGTTTTTAATTATTGCTGTACACCGCCCAGAGAGCTTCGACTATTGGGCGGTATAGAAAAATGAATGAATGAATGATAATAATCCAGTAGGGACTGGGGAAGGCTAGGGAAGAGTATCAAACTAGACCGAGGGAACCCAGGCTCAAATTCCCACTCAGCCACAAAGCTCTCACTGCATGACCAGTCACTATGTGAACATAAGAAGAGCCATGCTGGATCAGACCAAGGGTCCATCTAGTCCAGCATTCTGTTCACACAGTGGCCAACCAGCTGCCCACAGGAAACCCACAAGCAGGGCATGAGTGCAACAGCACCTTCCCGCCCATGTTCCCCAGCAACTGCAGTACATAGGCATACTGCCTCTGATCCTAGAGGTAGCATAGAGCCCATCAGGACTAGTAGCCATTGAAAGCCTTCTCCTACATGAATTCGTCCAATCCCCCTTTAAAGCTGTCCAAATTGGGGTGGGGGTGGGGCGTCACTACATAATGTGGAAGTGAATTCCATAGCTTAACTATGCACTGTGTGAAGAAGGACTTCCTTTTCTCTGTCCTGAATTCTCCCACCAATCGGCTTCATGGGATGACCCCATTGGGTTCTAGTATTATGAGAGAGGGAGAAAATGTCTCCCTGTCCACTGTTCTCCACACCATGAATAATTCTGTACACCTCTGTCATATCTCCCCTTACTTACCTGTTTTCTAAGCTAAAAAAAAACTAAAAAGCACTATCTGAGCACTATATCTCAGCCTAACCCAACTTACAGGGTTGTAATGAAGATAACATGGAAGTGGTGGGAAAACCATGCACACCGCTGTCAGCTCAATGGAAAAAGGATGGGTGTAAATGTCATAAGTAAATATTATTTAATTATTATTTATGGGTTTAAAATATTTCCCCACCACCTTCAACAAATCATATCAATGCAATATCACAAAACACAAAATAATCTTCATAAATGAACTCAAGAGGCAGCTAAACAAGCAAAGCAGACTAAACAAAATGTCAACTTTAAAATGCCTGGTTGGAGGGGAAAAAAAACTTGTATTGACCAAGCACTGAAAAATATGATAATGTCGGTGTCAGCCGTACTCCTGTGGGGAGGGCATTCCAAGCTCAGGGCGCTACCACAGAGAAGACTCTCTTTCTCTTGTTCCCACATGCTGAACTTCCCTTAAATGCCCAAAGAAGAGCCCTCCTCTGAAGATCATAAGACACAGGTAGGCTAGTATAGTGCTCCTCCATCTGGTAGTATTAATTGACTGACCTTTCTTTGAATATTTTGTCCATAAAACAAGTCACTATAGCATCATCATCATCTGGCGATCACTCGTGACCGAGTAAGATTGTCTTCCAGGATATAAAAGGAGGAAATTCTAAAGAGGATTGTGTAGAGTCTCTAGCGATGGGTCCGTAAGTGACTGTGGAGGGCCAATTCTAGATCCACACAGCTTCCAACAGTGAGGACACAGGTTACCAGATGGAGGATGGTCCTGTAAAGGATTCATTTGACGTGCTTTTCGCTTAGCACGTTTCTCCCTTCACCTTGCAACTCGGGCTTCTTCAAAGTCCATGGAACCTTTGTGAAAGGCCAACCTCCAGTTAGATCGTTCATGGGCCAGAGCTTCCCAGTTTTCGATGTTTATATTGCATTTTTTTGATTAGCCTTATGAACATCTTTAAACCTCTTATATTGACCACCGATATTCCACTTTCCATCCTTGAGTTGGGAATAAATAACTGCTTTGGGAGACGGCAGTCAGGCATTCGAACAACATGACCTGTCCACTGAAGTTGGCGTTGAAGGATCATTTTTTCAACGCTAGTAGTCTTTGCTTCTTCCAGTACACTGACATTTGTGTACTGGGCAAAGCTGTGGCCCTCCAGATAGGGGGTGGTAGGGCAAAACATCTGGAGGGCCACGTGTTGCCCACCCATGGACTGGATATATGCAGCTTAAACGACCTGATCATCTCCCTGCTCCTCTTTGTGGTCCTGCTGGGTTCTCCTCAGCTACCCTGATCTTGCTAGCCATTTCCAGGACTGGCCTGCCATTAGGCAGAATGAGACAGACACCTCAGGTGGCAGATCCTGGGAGGTGGCTGCATGGTTTTGGAAGAGAGAGCTGTAAGCCACACAGCCTGGCTTGCACCTCCTAAGCTACCCTGCTGCTTTCAGGTGTGGTAGAGGACATTGTCCCATCATCAGCATTGAAGAAAGATTCAACTACAAGTCCAGTCAGGGTTTGTACATGGAGTAGGAGGGGCCATGATCTTGTTCTTTGCCTCAGGTAGCAAAATATATTGGACCTGCCTTGGTCATTTTCTTGTATAACCACTTCAAGCAACCCACCTGCCCACCTGCTTTTCCAGATTCTGGCCTCGTTCAGTCTCTTGATGTGCTGGCCCTTCCATTAGCCAGAGTGAGGCAATCACCTCGGGCAGCCAATTTGGGGTGTGGTGAAAAGGCAGCAAAATGGTGTTATTTAACGTTATGTTTGACTGGCAGGGAGGGGAAGAGACACTTGTGGGTTGTTGCTGTTCTGCCGCAGCAGCTGCCACAATACAGGACCAGCCTTGGGTACTATGACTTGGCAAGGGAGGTGGGGCAGCATTTGTTGCTGCTCCCCCTCAAGCAGCAAACTGTCTTGGGTGGGCTCTGTTGACCCTCACTTCCCCTCACTTTACCCCTCAGGGCCGGATTAAAAGCATTATGGGCCTGGTGCTGAGGAGGGCGCGCGGCTGAAGAGGGCGCAGAAACGCTGCGCTCCTCTTCGCTGCCGCTGCGCCGCCCCCACCAGGCCTCTGCCTCCGCTGCGCCGCCGCCGCACCCTCCCGTCCCGCTCGCCGCTGCTGCCTCCCCCCGCCCTCCCGCCGCCGCCGCCATCACCCCCCCCCGACCCCCCCGCCACCTACCTTCTCCACGTCATGTCGCTTCCCGGAGCCCCGCCCGCATTGTTTGGCGGGAGAACCAGGGCAACAGGGCTTAAACAGCCTGTTGCCATGGTTTCCCCGGCAAAAAACAGCGCGGGGGTCCCGTCTCGTCACTTCTCCTCCTCCTCGGCGGCGGCAGCGGCGGCGGCAGCAGCAGCAGCCGCCAGGGCGGGGGAAGGTAGGTTGGTGGTGGCAGCGCAGGGGGTTTTTGTTTATTTTTGCAGAGCAGGGCTGCTTTGGAGAGGGGGGGCCGCTAAATATTATTTCGCCCTGGGGGCGCCAAACTGCCCTGCACCAGTCCTGATTGTGGGCCTATTTTGGGGTAGGGGCCTGGAGCTGCAGCTCCAATAGCCCCTATCTTAATCCGGCCCTGCTTCCCCTTCCTGAGCCAAATGCCTCCATTCATTTGCCCTCTCTAGAAAGGGCCCCACCTCCCAAGCACCAGTGGAGGCTGATGACTGCAGCGTCCGCGGGGCTGAATATCCACTCTGGACTTCACTCCAAACTTTCAAAGAGCTCTCCATGGTGCTGAACCTGTCTTGGGGAGAAGGGTCAGCACCCCAGATAGCTCCTTTAAAGTTCAGAATAAAATCCGGAGCGGACCAGACTCCCCTGCCAAGCACGCAACAGGTTCTGGAGCATTTACTTGCAAGTAGTTCCTGTTCTGTTTTCTGGCTGTGTGGGCAGCAGTTCAGCACAGAGCACGAAGGGGTAAGAGGGAGTGTGGATCTTCAGACACAGCCTCCCTCCATGGGTGCTGTGCAGATTAATTTTGTGCTGAATGGAGGCTAACATTTTCCATAGTGCTGAGACAACCCTTATTCAGCCATGGATTGCAAAAATGGTTGCATGAGAAAATAAAGGATGGGCCTTCTGCTGTTTTATCTTCTCATTAAAAGATTTGTTTGTGCAACTGCTACAATATCTGGAGAATAATCTAGCAGCTGCATTGATATTTTTTTAAATAAAACAACTACACAAGTTGATCTTCCTTTTATTCACATCTAACCATGCAAGTTGGGTGATGTTGCAGCCTAAGTGAGCAGAAGCAGAGTAAGTCAAATCGGGTGGGTTGGGTGAGCCAGAACTAAGGTGCCAATGATTGGTTTTCTTTCCTAAAAATTTGGGAACCTCTAGCAAATGTATGAGAGGTATGAGAAATTTGTTTCAGTTTGTTTTTAATCAGGATTTACCCAGTTGGCACCTTCCAGACTGGACACGGATTCAGATGCAATCTGTGGTCAAATTCCATACATTTCTGAGCTTGCAATGTGATTTGTGGAACCCCCCCCCCCAAAAAAATCCACTGAGTCAAATGCACTGAGTCAAATTTTTTGAAAAAATTCACATGAAAAAATACGTGTACTTCTGGAAAATGCATGAAAACATGCTTTTAATCAATGGGAGAGGAATGCATACATTTCAAAGATGAGCAAAATTAATGCGTACATTTGGGAAAATATGCATGAAAATACAATGTTTTTATACGAAAAGTAAAAAAAAATGAAGATCGTAATCTGATATGGATTCGAGTCAGAACGAGCTGCAAGTTGGAATTTGGAGAACTTCTGCGAGCTCGAGTTTTACTGATTCGCACCTCTCCAGGCAAATCGTGATAAATGAGATA
Organism: Shinisaurus crocodilurus; assembly: GCA_021292165.1. Classification (NCBI taxonomy): domain Eukaryota; kingdom Metazoa; phylum Chordata; class Lepidosauria; order Squamata; family Shinisauridae; genus Shinisaurus; species Shinisaurus crocodilurus. Next base: position 6,972 of record JAHFWL010001405.1, read on the forward strand.
GTTTTCTGGTTATATTATTTTGAGGGGGGGGGAAGAAGGTACAATTCTTGCTGTAACAGGCAGCTACATAAAATGGAAAATAATCCCCTCCCCGTATAACTAGTTGCATCCGTGCTGACCTTCCCTCGCTGAAAATCTGCCTCTGCTGAAGCCTCGGGACCCGTTGTTCTGACATTCTTTGAACATCGCCTCATCACAGCAGCCAAAAACTAATCACAAGAATATTACCCCGTGACAGGTGCATTTATTCTGTCAATTAAATCAGATGGCGAAATCGAAACGTGCCCCCAAATCTCCCTTGTTTGCATTATCCATATTGGCATTTCTTGGCTGTGGTTCGCTGCCGGTTGGAAGTCATCCAGGCCCTGCGGTTGTCACTTTGCAAGATTGTGCCAGCCAGTTTCCGTGTGCTTCGGCAGCCATCGCAAGGAGACCAGGAGAGGGGCGGCCCTCCAGGATCAGACTGGAGAATATTACAGTGCGATGCTAAGAGTGATTCGATGGGAGAAGAAAAGGGAGAAGGAACAGGGTTGTCTTTGTTTTGTTTGTTTGTTTTGTTTGATTTGGTTTTGTTTTTAGCATAGGGAAGCATAGATCACCTTTAGGCTTAGAACTTCAGCTGCCAAAACAGTGAAGCGGAGAAAGATTTCCTTCACAGTCTTCTGATCATCCTAAATATGCATGAGACACAAAATGCAACAGCCCTGCCCTCGTTATAAGGCTCTTTTGTATGAAAGACTTTCTCAGATGTAAAATAAAAAAAGAGGCTCTGATTATAATTATTCCCTCCATCTGCTTCCCCCGGTTTTAATTATGAAGAACGAACAGGGCACAGGGGTAGAAAGATGTCACGAACCGATTACAACCGGAGACTCCAAGAGGCGGCTTTCACAAGTGACGCTGAAGGCTAATTAATATGCGTGGGAGGGCCGGGGACCAGCCAGGGCAAAGGGCTGAGCCGAATATTTAATTATTATTATTATTATTTTCACCTTGAAACATACATTTTGGTTGGAGGAGAACTGTTTGGCAAACAGTCCTCTGATCACTTGAAAAAAACGTGTCCGTGTCCGTGTGCGTGTGTGTTTCAGTTGGTGCAGTTCTGAACCATTTCCCAATCTCTTTCTGCCGCTCTTCTCAGCAGCGACTTCCTCAGATCGGACGATCACATGGGTTTACATGCCCAAGCAGGTATGCAGACCTCCAAGATGGCGTTTGCCCGCAGTATGGACACTCTAGCTAGAAATCTGAACAGGTCCCTGAGTTGCCACCCTTGGTGGGCACTCCCCCACTGCTGCCACTTTGGGAGCAGAAAGCCCAGTGAGCTTCTCGGCTTCGCAGGGATTTGAGGCTGGATCTCACACCCCAATCCCAGCCATTAGACCGCACTGGCTCGGAATTGTCTGGCTCTGCACCATGCCACAGTTTTTTCTGTTTGTTTAGATTTGGATGACACTTCCCCCCCCCCCCCCCCGCAGACACTTAGGGCTAAAAGGGGAGGGGGATATAGGTGCACACTTAAACCCTCCTGCTCCCCCTCTTGAATCTTTCTGCCTAAGGTGTTTTGCTGAAATCAAATGCCCTTCCCCCCCCTGTCCATACATCCTTTTTTTTTTTTTTTTTTTTTTACAAATAGGGGTGTCCTTAGGAAACAGGGTCCTTCAAAACACACAGAGAGAGAGAGAGAGAGAGAGAGGAGAGAGAGAGAGAGACTTTAGAGTAGCGTTCTCCAACCTTGGCTCCTCAGATGTTTTGGGCCTACAACTCCCAGCATGCCCCAGCCAGCATAGCTGGCTGGGGCATGCTGGGAGTTGTAGGCCCAAAACATCTGAGGACCCAAGGTTAGAGAACACTGAATGATAGCATTATTTCTAAATCTGCATCTGTACAGATGAATTGTCATATGCACATCTTGTCCTCTTTTGTCCGTGGAGGTCTTTATCATTCCTTTCTTCATGCCCTTGATGCTTGAACCTGATGCACCTTGACTCCTCAGGTGGAGTTTGGGTTGTTGTTGTGCCCATTCAGGGAGAGAAGAAGTGAGGCAGGTCTGAGGTTGCCTCCCTCACTCGGCTGTCACCACCACCACACAGCAAGGGTTGCCTTGGCAGCTACGTGCCACTGCATTGCAGCCTACCATCCTTGCTGGCATTACTCGGGGTGGGGGGTGGGGTCTTTGGCCTGGGGAAAGGCTGGAGTGGGAACTACCTCTCTGGTCTGCTCCCAAGATATTGAAGTGGTGGGCTTAGGCCTTCATTTCCTATTCACATCTTCAAACCTTTTGCCCAGCCTCTTATACTGTTAGTATAAGTCAGTATGAGCTGCAAACCAGATCTGTGTATCTGCTCGTCTTCTATTCATCATTCCCTTCTGAGGACACATGAAGGATCCAGGGCAGAGAATCCTCCCCAGTGGACAGGGGGTTCCATTCCATGGTGAACAAGTCAGCATAGTTGGGATTCCCATGTGGTAGGGAATTTGACAAAATTGCCCTAGGCTATTGACAGAACTGCGTTCATCTCCTTAGGAAAGTCTTTTATTTATGGCAGTTCCTATCCTTAATATATGGGAATATATAGTTTGTATTCTCTCTCTCTCCCCCTCTCCCTCCCTCCCCCCTCTGTATATATGTGTACAATATAAGCTATATATTACATAATATGCATAAACAATATCAGCTATATATTAATATACTATATTGATGATAGAATGTATTCATGTTATACTGTACTGAAAAATTAAATGTTGAAAAAGAAAGGCCAGCATCAAACTTTGAGAATTTTCCCATTAGAGGATATTTGTAATATTGGCAATACAAGGGAAGAAACATCCAAACATTCACGTTCCCTTCACTCCTCAATTCAAGGACGCCACGAAAAGCTGCTGGGTAATGTACCTTACACCCGTAGTGTAGATCGTAAGTATGCAGCTCTTTAAGAGAAGGTTCTGTGAAGGCTACGATTCCCCTTTAAATGTTCACTAAGTACAACATGTAATTATTACCCTTTCCTTTCCTTTGACAAAACTGCTGCCTCATTAAGAGCCCATTTGTATCCATCATTTTAGAAAGAACAAAACATGCACTGCAGAGGAAGTGCAGAGAAAGTGCAGATTGCCTCCTCAGTTTTTACCATTCTTCTTTTTATATAAAAAAAACAACAACAAAAATAAATATGTAGATGACGTTCTCATTTTCGCTGGTGTTGTGTTTTGCTTATCTTCCTAATTTACCGACAGAGTTAATGCCCATTTAGGAGAATGTGCTTTGGGACAACCTTCCACCGTTCTAAACAAGGCAACCATATGTTTCTCCATTCTCCTGCTACACTGTTCGCGACCGGCCCTCTCTCCTGGCAGACTAGCTCTCTCTTCGGCTAGCAGAGTGCTGCTTGCTGATCTAGGTTTCCCCCCCCCTTTTTTTTTTAAAAACAGGTGTTTTGTAAGTGCAGAACACAGGTTTCAGAATGCCACGCTCTTGTGTGCACAGGAGTATCTGTGCGCACAAGTAGCAACTGACTTGTTTCTTTTTAGATGCAGTCCACAGAGGTAGATATTGGTTTCTTAAATTTACCGTTGCCAGAGGGGTTGCCGTCTCCGTCTGTGGCAGCAAAAACAGCAGAGAGCCTTGCCGCACCTTGCAGGCTCACAGATTTATTATGACATGAATGTTCGTGGACTAGAGCCCACCATCTCTAGACATGTATGATATAATAGATCTGTTAGTCTTTAAGGTGCCACAAGAAGACTCTTTATTGCTTTTATTTACAAGATCACCTTACATACTAGCAACCTAGGGATAGATGAATCAGTCTATTTCTGGTCCATGACATATTTTTCATGTGTTTGTTCAAAAGTCTGCTCCGTGCCATTTTTGCATCAATCTGTGATTATTATTAATTAATTTTTTAAATAAAAAAAATTGGTATGAAAATTTGCATTTAAATCTGTATTTATGAATATATTTCCTCACAAAATGTCCATTTCTAAAGGCATTTTCTCTCAAGGTATGCATATCTAAATCCTAAACATATCCTAAACCATGGATGTTGATATGCATCGTGGATACATTATGACATTTGGAGAGATGCGTTCTGATCTGCACATTAGTCCAGGATCAGGTCAGTTCATAATGGAATTCACGAAAAATGAATTCCTCACACGTAATGGGTTGGATCCAGCTTTAGCCATACTTGGAGTAGACCCACTGGAATCAATGAGACTTTAGTTAGACTTAAACCATGACTAACTTAAGTCCTATTCTTTCCAATGGGTCTACTCTAAGTAAAACTAAATCTGGATTCAACCCCCCTACTAGAAACTAGGGATACCTTTGAAATTTGATTTCTCCACATTTTACTGAGTCACAGATGGGAACTTTTTGTCCATGGGCTTTTCAGTTCTCTGGATGCAGTCATTCACTTCTCATCTCCAGTTCTCCAGATGCAGTGTGGCATAGTGGTGAGAGTGCCGGGGCTCAGGAGATCCGGGTTCTAGTCCCCACTTGGCCATGAAACTCACTGGGTGACTTTGAGTTAGTCACTGACTCTCAGCCTAACCTACCTCACAGGGTTGTTGTGAGGATAAAATGGAGAGGAGGAGGAGGAGGATTATGTAAGCCGCCTTGAGTTCCTTGCAGGAAAAAAGGCGGGGTATAAATATAATAAATAAAAATAAAATAAATAAATGCAGTAATGCAGTTCTTGTCTCCTTGAATGTATTTTAAAAATGGGTGTTCACTCAGTGTAAATGTACAAAATGACACTGTTTCCGTCTCTCCATATGTATGGATAACATAACAAAGCAACGCAAAAGCACATCTCATTCTCATCTCAATGGGTCAAAGCAGTTCAGCAAGGAAGGGAATGATCCTGCCATGAAAATGGTGGAACTTGTGAAAACAACGTCCGCTTTCAAAGCCAAAGTAATGTTCCTTTCAGGAGACAAAAAGAAGGCAATGTGTGGTGTTGTTGGTTGGGTGTGGTGGGGTGTGTTACCATTTGGGACAACAGACCAAAGCAGCCTTCATCAACCTGATGCCCTCCAGATGTGTTGGACTACAATGCCCATCATCCCCAGCCAGCATGCCCAATGAAGAATTGAAACTGAAAACTGATTCACTATGCACAGGCTGTGAGGGTATGTGTGTGTGTGTGTGTGTGTGTGTGTGTGTGTGTAGATAATATAGTTGGGAAAGGTATAAGAGGCCCAAATGCAATCCATCCTGGCCACATGTAAAATTAAATGAAACATGCAATAAATCTCTGGTGGAAAAACATATAATAATGCCTGTTTTGGGGGGGGTGAGGTGTATATTTTAGTAGCCTGGAAGGGGGGAACCCTACTCAGAGTACCATTGGGAAAAATCAGAATGGAACACAGAGCTGAGCGAACTGGAGAACCTGCCAAGGAAACAACCCTCTCAGCTCTATTAAGCACCCAGAACTCTGTGGCCCTCTCAGACCCTGCCCAGCTCTAGGTCATGACCAGTCTGTCCCTTATCCAGATTCCTTATAGCCAATAGCTTCGATCCTAAGTGCCCTTGGCATGAACAGAAGGGCTCCTTCTATTCGTGAAAGGCTTTTGATCCAGCCGAGGAGCCCACTGGTGGGAGGGAAGGAAGGAGGCAACGTTCATTGAGCCCCCACATTGTTCCAGTTTTGGAAAGTGCAAAGGAATGCAGGGGGCAGAGGGAATCAGAGAAATTTCCGCCGCCGCCACCGCCGCCCCCATCTGTAGGCGAGAACATCACATGAGCGGACCTCTGCTCACAGGATGTTTCCACTGGTGAAAGGGCATTCAGGATCCAAGCCAGCTGCTGAAACATGACCATTCATTTCAATTTATTGTGTATTCCAAGTTGAGATGGGGGAGAAATTCATTCAGTTCACATTTTTAAAAAATGTGAACTTACCTAATGTTGCACTTTTGAACTAACACATGGACTGAAACTCAGTTGTCCTCTGAAATTTGTTCTTTTCTGAATGTTGCAATGGAGTTCTCAAATTTTTAAAATAATGCATACAAAAAGCATATATTAGGGGAAAGTGCACACAAGTGCATATAATTAAATGCATGAAAATAACTTTCAAAAATGCATTGCATTAGGAAAATTTAATGTGCAGTGTATGTTAGGCAAAATTATGTGGAAAAAATGCATGTAAGGAGAAATACACACAAAAATACATATGAAAAAACTTTTTTAAAAAAAAATCTTGAAGTTTGGGATGAACCAAACTGAACACTGAAAGCATTCTCAAAGTTCAGTACCAACTGAATTTAGGACTGGAAAAATTGGAAACTGAGAGAAACCAAAATTAAAAGATTTGTTCATCCCTGCTTCTAAGTCATGGTTCCATTTTTAAGCAAAGAGAAGAGCTTAGATTGAGGAGGGAGGTATTATTATTTTTTAAGCATCAGTTGATCTCCAAGTCTGAGCCCAGAAGCATTCTCCTAATGCAGATGGAGGATTTAAATGAGGTAAAAAACGATAACGCCGCAGTCAAGAGACTCGAGAAAAAAAAAGAAGAGACCTTGATGTTTGATAGTTGTAATAACCTGCCGAGTGTTCTAATGGCTCAGGGATCAGGTGCGGAGCTACGGCAATAACAAGTGCTGAATAATTATCCCAGCCATATTCCGCCGAACCAACCCCCTGAAGTATGAAGTATATAAGGAGGCTTCTGCTGTCTCTCCGAGATTCCCTGAAATGTTAAATCGCTGGATTGGGAGCACTTCCAACATTAGTACTGCCCAGTTAGAAAGAAATAAAGCCCAGAATCCTCTAGTGGCAGTTCTAATGTCTTTGTTAATTATGAATTATGGGTAAACATGCCGACTTGCAGAGGTCACTCCTGTCAGCAACAATACTTTTCAAGAAGGATTTTTTTACGAGGGCCTTTCTCATTTTGCTATAATGTACTTTATATATACTCAAAACAGCCCAGCCAGAAAGGCAAACCCACCCACCCCCACAAAATGTATTTGTTTTTAGAGGAGGCATATTTATTTTTCTCTTGGTTCCTCGTCTCCCCTCCCTTCCCATGTCTGGCATCATTGTCAAGAGAGCCCCAGCTCATTCCGCTGTGGCGGGAAACAGCGGTACAATTCCAGGGACTGGGCAGAACGTGTAAGAGGGGCCAAGGTGAGGCCAGCAATCAGACACCCAGCTAGCAAGGAGGTGGCAATTTCCAGCGAGAACAACTAGTCAGGAAGCCAGTAACCTCTGACAAGCCACTGAGAAGCTAAAAGCTGCATACTGTCTGCTTGATTAAGCCCCCCTAGACGGCAAATTGGCGATGGCTGATCTGAGGTCTGTCTCGGGTGGGCGTACGAACAGGATTAAAATATTATGTGTGGATCTCACCCAACAAGAGCAATTGGCACAAAATCATTTTAATTAGGTGGTAGTGGCTGTAACGCATTTGACTTTGGCACTGGTTCAAGCCTTCCTTCCTCCTCTCCCAATTTTGCCCCTTTGAAGAACTTTTGGGGACTCTGCGTCAATATAATCAGAATTAAGGAGAGCAGACCGGTGTGGAGAAGTTAAGAGTAATATACTTTGAATATCTGGGGAGCAGGAGATTTTTTTAATGGCCTTGCTTGTAGTAGTCATTCAGTGTACCTCAGACCCCCAAATTGCTGCAATCCTATGGACACTCCCTGGGATTAAACCCCCCCTGCACAGAGTGGAACTTACTTCTCAGTAAACATTTATTTATTTATTATTTATTATTATATTTATACCCCACCTTTTTTCCTCCTGCAAGGAAGCCAAGGCGGCTTAGGATAAACATGCATAGGATTGCTCTCAACAATGAGAGAGAGAGTGAGAGAGACAGACGACAGACAGAGTTCCCAGTTCAATTTGTGCAGATTTCCTAATTTGCACAAATTTCTTCTGTAAACTGAATCAGCTCCACTTTAGTCTATGGAGCAAAGTTGCGCAAATTAGGGAAATTTAAGCAGATTTGGGGAGATTTGCGCAAATCTCCCATTCAATCACTGCTTGATTTGCTCAAGTGTCCTATTCATGCAGAGCAAGCAGAGATCGCTAATGCAAATAGGAATCAGGCATGAGACAAGCAGCAAGGCAATGTTCAGAGAATCCTGGCAATCTTGCCCATCACTCGTTCACCCATCCGGCAGAAGAGGTCAGTTTATTTGTATGCTGCTTTTCCACTTGATTGTGTCCAAAGTTGGTTACAACGGCTCCGGCCCAGTTTATCTCAAGGAGCATCTCCAGCAACATCAAGTAGGCCGCTCAACAAGATCTGCCACGGACGGCCTTCTCCTTATCCCATCAGCCAGAGCAGCCAGGCTGGTGGGGACTAGGAAGAGGGCCTTCTCTGTGGCGGCCCCCACGTTATGGAACTCCCTCCTTAGTGACCTTCGCCATGCCCCCTCTGTGATGAGCTTCTGCCGTGCATTAAAAACATGGCTGTTCAGGCGGGAATATGGGGTGGGTTAGGATTTTAAAAGAATTTTTATACTGTTCTAATTATTATATTTTATTGTATTGTTTTAATTGTACATCGCCCAGAGTGGCCGGGTGGCCAGCCAGATGGGCGATTAATAAATATAATAAATAAATAAATAAATAAAAAACAAATGAATGATGAATCTGATGGCAAACTAGCTTCAGCTGGTCAAAGGTATCCAATGCTACAGAGGTCAGTTGGGCCTCCAGTGGCCATGCTGGCTCAATCAACAGCCCAGATTGTGAAGCTGATGGTTTATTACACGGAGTACAACCCCATGGCACGAATTTAGAACAGGATATACACCATCTCCCTAAACAGGAGAACCAGACACTAACAGTAAGCTTACTTAACCCTTAACACCTGGATGTTCTTCAACATGTTCTTCAACATCTTCAACCATAGCTTCAGCTGTTGGATGATATAGAAATGTAATAAATAAATAAAATAAAAATAAATTGTGCAGGAGCACCATTTTCTGCTGGGTGCATAAGATTTGTAGTTTCCTTGGACTGATGGCTGAATTCATTGCATCGGAAGGCACAGGAAACTGTAGCTCCCATGCACCACCAGCAGAAAATGAAGGGCTGCTCAAGATCATCCAGGCCTTAAGGAGGAGGCCTTCAGTCCCACCCAATGTTGCCAGTGCTAGTTTCTACCTCCTTCACAGGGATACGTTTGCTTGGGAAGTGTGGAGAAGGGCTGGCTGCTGGTGAACTCTACCAGCTCTTTCCCAAGCTCCCCTGGTTCTGAATTTGCTGACATCATTATTCCCATTTCTGCTGGGGATCTAACAGGATGTACTTGTTTCCCTTCTTCAGCTTCTTTGTACTGTTGCCGTGGGGGAAGATTGCTTGTGCGGAGAAAGGATGAGCTGCCTGTATTCTGGTTCGATTCAAAACCTTCTACACCTAGTCATTACTGCCAGGTAAGATAAGTGACCATTATGCTACAGACCTACATAATAAAGTGAAGTCATGTACACTTTAGCAGGTAACAGATGGGCTAATTAGAGGCTGAATTATTTTGGGTATAGCTGATATCCAAGTCTAAAGAAGGTTATGAAAAGGACTGAGAACTTGACTTTGTACTGACAAGTAGATGTTCAAAGGACTAATGGAAAACCCTTTCACCCAATAAGAAAGAGTTAGCAAGCAGTGGAGGGAAGGTGGGGAAAATCTAATTAAAATGCAGAGAGAGGATGAAAGCATTGGCTTTGTATTTGATTTGATTTCACTAAACAGGCAACCATCACAAAATACTTTGTGTTGCATGGAAGGAGGTCAGTGAATGCATGGAAGGTCAGTGAATGCATGTCCCGCATTGATCTATCTTGCCTTGACCACATGGGCAGAGATTCAGAGTGCAGATCCCATGTACAGAGGCTGTGTTTGTACAGCTTGTATGCACATCACTCTGTACAGAAGATTGGGTGAAGGCACGGAGTAGAGATGGACAAATGTTGTTAAATCTGTTCCATTTTTGTCTCACGGATTCTCAGGCATCTTTCGTTTCATCATCCACTCATTGATGGAATTGGATTTACAGCCATGCCTTGGATTGAGAGCATAATTCGTTCCGGAAACATGCTTGTAATCCAAAACACTCTTATATCAAAATGAAATCCCCCCCCAAAAAAAATTTGTACAGAGATTTTTAATTTAAGCCGTACTACAGTACTTGTATTGCAAGACGTCGCTTGTATATCAAGTAAAAAAAAATTAAATAAATATTTAAAAATTTGCTTGTCTTGCAAAACGCTCTCAAACCAAGTTACTTGCAATCCAAGGTATTACTGCATTTAATTTTTTACCAGAGATTTTATTCTATATGTGTGCTAATTCACATTTGCACTAATGCATACTTGTGCACATGTGCATCAGCACTAATGTGCATTGGTTAATGCAAATTTGTGCAAATCTCCCCAAAAGTTTAAAAAATGTGAAAATGCGCCAATTCCCCCCCCATCTGCATTTACACATTTATCCTATGGGGGGAATGGACATGACTAAATTTATGTACATTCCAGTTCCTGGATTAGTACTGGGCAGTACTAATCCAGGAAGTTAAAAAATGGCCCATAAGTCCATGGAATCTTCATGACTTTGAAAAAGCCAATCCACTGAGGAATCCATGAGTGGGATTCATAAACGTCCAAATCCATTTGAATCTGTTGTGGATTTCTCTGATATCCCTAGCATTGAAGGAGGAGCAGGGGCAGCAGGTGAGATCCTGACTTCTCTCCACATGCTCATTTATCTTCAGGATGTATGAGAACTTTGTTTCAGCAAGTTGAACATCAGAACTTTCCCCATGATTGTGAGTGAATTTTAGGGGCAAAGCTTGCACACTCCTGAGCTTGCAGTCATGTTCACAAAATGTGTTTGTTAGAAAAATTCACACCCTAAAAATGCACACGTGGGAATGGAAATACATGATTCCACATTTTGTCAATGGGGGAAAGGATGCATTTTGATGTGCCCTATAAAAATGTGCAGCCAAAAACAATGAAACTCACATTTGGGAGGGGGAGCAAGGCGGACTGAGCTTCGAGGGAGAACTTGGAGAACCTTGATGAACTTGAGCCTCACTGGTTCACCTGTCTCTAACGAGGGAGAACTTGGAGAACCTTGATGAACTTGAGCCTCACTGGTTCACCCGTCTCTATGGATGGGGGAGAAATTTGTTCAGTTCATATTTAAGTGAACTTACCTAATTTAGCACTTTTGAACCAACACATGAACAAGAACTGAGTTATCCTTTGAAATGGGCAGTTCTTCCAATTTTGCAATGGAATTCTCCAATCAAAAATCCATACACACATGCATACATGATACACAAAAGGTGGGGTATAAATATAATAAATAAATAATATTAGCGAAAAATAATTTTAAGAAATGCATTGTTTTAGGAAACGTGCTTCACAAAAAATGGGTATAGCCAGTAAAACTGCATACAAAAAATAGGAGAAATGAGCGCAAAAATACTTACAAACTTTCATGCCAACCCCCCCCCCCCCCAGGTTCTCAGAGTTTGGGACTAGCCAAACTTAAGACTAGAAAACTGACACACAGAGAGAAACTGAAATTGACAGATGCATCCGCCCTTATGTTCTAGGATTTGGGGCCAGCCAGCACAAGGGATGGCTAGTTATAGCCTTGCTTCAGGTAGGGGTGAGATCAGAAACACAAAAGCAAAAAGACTTGCACTCTAAATGTTGAAGTCTACCTCATTTATAGGAATGTGAGACCCTACTTCATCAGAGGCACTCAGTGCATAGAGCAGGTACTGGATATATTACACAAGGGCAGAGGTGCCATACAGTGAATAAACAGTTTTACAATGGGAGACAGAAGGGATGCATCTTGATAGTGGAGCTAGAATATACAGTCCAATCAATGGACGTCAAAGCACAGGGTGAAATGTTGAGGCACCATTGATATCAGTGGGACTCAGGACTCAGTCTGCATATACTGGGACATAAAAACATGAACAGAGAATAATAGATATAACACCACATTAAAGATAATTACTAGTTGTAGGGAGATAACCACCTATCGTCTTTATTAAGACCAAGAGATAACAGTGTCAACCACATTAATGAACAGTAATTCAACAGCCCCATGTTCTATTTGCCCTTTAAACTTCCTTTTTCTTATTTGTGGTGACCATGCAGTCAGCTCTAGAAGTTTGGGGAGCCTGAAAAAAAATGTCCGCCCACTGGTTTTCTGTTCTGGATATTGGCATTTTTAATGTTTCATTCATGTTCAATCATTCTCTTATGCCAACATGGACCCGCTCGGTCTTTGTACAATGCAAAAGGGCACTGATGGCCAGTAATGGCAAAAATGACATTGGGTAATGTGTCCTTGAAGGTAGGGTTGTCTCCACTCGGTGCAGTAATCAAGATGCCAGAGTAGATGAGGGGGCATATTTGGCACTAAGGTTTATTACAGTGCTTAGTTCCTAGGCCATGGACTGCTGGGCCAGGCTTTTGGTGAACAGGCATTTCAGCTTGGGAATCTGCAGGTAAATGAAGACTAGCCTTCTTCTGAGGATGGGAGGGGCCAGTAGTAGTAGATCTCAGCAGTGGATCTGCTTTGCATGCAGAAGGACCCAGGTTCAATCCCCAGAATCTCCAAGGAGGGCTGGAAAAAAACCCTGCCTGCAACCCTGGAGAACTGCTGCTGCCAGTCAGTGTCAACAATACTGGGCTAGATGGAGCCATGGCCTGACTCAGCATCAGGCAGCTTCCTATGCTCCTATGTTCTCAGTGTCTATAAGAAGAGAAATCTGCTTTCTCCTAGATGATATTGATGGTATATGTAGATCAGGTGGGCAACTTCTGGCCCTCCAGATGTATTGGCCTACAACTCCCATCATCCCTCCACATTGCTATGCTTGCTTAGGCTGATGGGAGTTGTAGGCCAAAACATCTGGAGGACCACACATTCACCACTCCTGATTTAGATAGATGGATGGATAGATAGATAGATAGATAGATAGATAGATATAGATAGATAGATTATACTGCTTTGTGGCCCAAATGTTATCAATTATATTTGATTTGTATCCTGTTTTTTTTTTTACTGGGATTCTCAAAGCAGCACACAACATTCATAAAAGTCAACAGTTCCAATACAATCCCCCCCCCCCCGAATAAAACCATGAAAGAAATGGATCCATGGAAAAAGAGACTGGGGTAGGCAGGGAATGGGAACATAGGATGAAGAAAACAGCTTGGAAAAACAAAACAGAAACAAAACTTCACCACACCGGGAGAATATTTAGTTCCTCTGAACATGGGGGAAAAGAAAGAGTAGTACGGTCAAATCGGACCTGAACCAGGCACGTGCGATGGTGTCTTTGCCTGCCTCTCGCTGCAACCATCTCTCCTGGCTCTCTCTTGCAGGGCAGTTTGTCTGACATGGCAACTGAGAAGGTGGGGGACAGTCCAGGTGGAACCAGGAACAGGCATTTGCTTTCCTGTCTTTGCCTGCCTGCTTGCCTCTCCTGGTTCTCAAAAAAAGGGGGGGGGAGTCTTACATAGCCACAGATGATGTATCCAATGGTGGAACTAGTCATTGGGCTAAATCCCGCAGTTGGGAGCCCATGTTTCTGCCAAACAGCGTACATTGGCCAGGGAAGGGCACCATTTTAAGAGTGGATGTTTGACCGTCCCCACAGCCAGAACGTGTTCACTGTAGTCTTGCCCTGCAGTTTCTCCTTCCCTTACTTGGCAGGAACTTAGTTCGACAGTTATTATCTTGGTCATGTTCCTATTCCTCTCTCCCCCACCCGCTTGTCTCTGCTTCCATTTCTGTTCTCTTTGCTGCTTGTGCCTCAGTCTCTTGCCATAGCAACACCTGCAGGTGAAGGCAAAGCTCATCCCCCAACATGCTTTGCTGGCACTGAAGAGGCAACTAATCACTCGACAAGTAGTGAAGTGCCATCTCTACGCTACCCATGAACAAATTGCAGGCAGCCGCAAGCATCCCTGACACCCCCACCCCCACCCGGCACAGGTGTTTAACCTGCTCCTGTGAACATTGGGGGAAAGGCCTTTTTAAAATAATAATTTAAAAAGCTGCTTTTGACTTCTTATCATACATACATCTGCCTGCCTGCCCTGTTTCACACAGAGATGCAAACACTTCTCAGTAGCACATGGGAGACATAATGCAAGACAGTATACTCAGGGCTATGCACATTCTGCAGTTCCATGACTGTATCACACAATAGGGTAGTAATGGGCACTTTTTTTTTGTCCTGGCATCCCAAGACTGAGTCTCAGCTTTCATTAAACACACACACACACACACACACACACACACCACAACTCACAAGTTTCTAGCCCCTAGGGATGCTAAGATATCTTTGAATATGTATGAGCAATGTTCGGTGAAGGCACAATGAGAGAGGAAGAGTGGGTGTTGAACAGGATTTCCGTTAGTTAAGCTCTTTGCCCCTGACCTTGAAGTAGAACATGTTTGGCAAAATAAAATAAATTAAGCAAATTAACGTTGATTTACACAATGTATGTGGGTTGCATGATTCAGCGTTGCTTAAAGCATAATTTGAATGGGTCAATCAAGTTGCCTTATGCTGAGTCAGCCATTCTGACTTCTTCGCAAGTTCTCAAGCAAGAGGTCTTTCCAAGCCCTTAAACCTGGGATCCTTTTGGCCACTGTCGAGAGGAGTCATCATTTAATAACAGACCTCATGATTTGCCCTCAGAGGTCCCATCTTCAATCCCTGGCATCTCCAGTTTATATAAAGTCTCAACTGGGAGCTCTGCAGAGAACCTATACCACTGATATCCAGAGGAGATAATTCCAGAGGGATGATGGGTGAGCATTTTGTTTCAGTTCATTTCTGATCAGAATTTACTAAAATCTGTAAATTTCTTCATATTCAGGATGGAAATAACTTGTAGATTTATTTATTTTTAATGAATTTGGTAGAAACCAAAACTGACAAATTTGTCCATCTAGGCCCAGGATTTTGAGTGCTTAGCTCTGGGTTTGAATCCCTGTGAATTCATGCTGAAGACTAGACCTGGAGCCATTTGTATGCAAGATGTACTTACTCAAGCAAGACTAAAGATGATTGCTGCTTCCTTCACCCACATGCTTTTCTGTCCACCTCCTATTGGACCAGGGCAATGGCTTGGGTCATCACTGGAGGGATATGACTGCCCTTGACAGGGGGGACTAGTGACTCCTATTTCGGTGGGGCTCCTTCTCCATTGCAGGTTTTGCAGCTTTCATTTGGAGCTTCCTAGGAGCTATCCATGGTGCTGCTCTCCATCCCTCAAATAGGTTCACCACCGTGGAGCACCGTGGATAGATCCTATCAAGCTCCAAAACATGGGACGGGCAAGGGAGCCCCACCGAAATAAGAATCGCCAGCCTCCCCTGGCCATTTACTGAATCGGGCCATTTGGCTCATCTTGTAATGATCGCACCTTTCGAGACAAAGGGGGGCCTTTCTTAACTGAAAAGGCTAGGGATCCTTTCTGCACGGCACATGTAATCTGCCATCGAGCTACGGCCCTTCCATAGAGGTAGTAGAGGGGGCGACTGGAGAACCAGGAACAGTCCCTCAAATCAAGGGGTGGCAGTTTATTAATTTAATTATTTACTTCATTTTATACTGCTCAATAGCCGAAGCTCTCTGGGCGGTTTACAACAATTAACAAGACAGTCCCTGCCCGCAGGCTTACAATCTAAAAAGACACGACACACAAGGAAAAAGGACTGGGGAGGGAAGAAGGGAGAATATTAATGAATACTCCTGGCAGGGCTGGTGGAATGGCCCTGCGCTCCCTCTCATCTCCCTCCTCTCAGCCTGCTGGAATGGCTGCTGGTAGTGACAGTTGAGGGAGGAGGAGCCTTCAGGAGGGCGGCCTTTCAGCAGGGCTGGCGGCATGGCCCTGCGCTCCCTCTCATCTCCCTCCTCTCAGCCTGCTGACCCTTATGCTAAAGCAGTGGTGCAGAACCTCTTCAGCCTGAAGGCTGAATTCCATTTTGGTGAAGCTCTCGGGGGCTGCATTCCAGTGGTGGGTGAGGCAAAAGGCAAAAGGGGGCAGGACCAAAAATCAAAAATACCAGCACACTTTAGCATGTAGCTCTTTCTGCCAACAACTAAGCCTTAGCAGAAGCATTTCGAAATTCGTAACGGGGGAGAAATGTGCACATGCTGGGAAACCAGCAAACGATTAGAGGGTCGTGGGAAGCAGGAACTACCCCCTGATATGGGGGGAAGGGTGGTGGCTCTCTGCAGAAGTCTAGAGGGCTAGATTCCTCCACCACAACCCTGGGGCTATGGTTCAATCCCTGTGCGAAAGCATTGAATGAAGAGTGCCCAGGGTAGGCACTACCGCTAGGCCAAACTAGGCGGTTTGCCTAGGGCGCGTAGCTGAAGAGGGCGCAGAAATGCTGTGCTCCTCTTCGCTGCCGGCGCGCTCCTGCCCCGCCCGGCCACCTCGCGACAAAGCCCAGGTCAGTGCGGGGGGATTGCGCCCGGAGGTAGTGGTGGGGCGAGCCTGGGCGCCGCTGCCACCACCCCCCACTCCCCCCGCTGCCACCGCCACCCCCGCTTGCCACCCCCGCCACCCCCGCCGCCGCCGCCGCCAGACCCCCGCCACCTACCTTCTCCACACCGCTTCCGGAGCCCCGCCCGCGCTCTGTTTTGGCAAGAGGAACCAGGGCAACAGGGCTTAAACAGCCCTGTTTTGGTTTCCCCGGCCAAAAACAGAGCACAGGGGTCCCGTCGCATCACTTCCTCCCGGAGGAGGCGGCGGCCAGGGCGGGGGGAAGGTAGGTGGGGAGCGGCGTGGGGTGGGGGGGTCCGGCGGCTGCGGGGGTGGTGGTTTGCAGAGCAGGGCTGCTTTGCTCCGGAGCCCCCCCCACGGCACGAGAGGGAGGGCGCTAATATAATTTCACCTAGGGCGCCAAACTGCCCTGCACCGGTCCAGAGTGCCAAAGGATTTGTTTGTTTGTTTGTTTACAGCACTTGTATACCGCTCCATATCTAGACAGATTCTGGAGCAGTGAGCAATAAAAAGATAAAACAGATCAAAGAATAAAAACAATGCTTTAAAAACAGGATAACATTAAAATGATGGCTGTTCAACAAGGAAGACCTCCCAAACAAAGACGTCTTCAAAACAAAGGACGTCTTCAGCAGGCACTGAAAAGAACCCAGTGTTGGAGCCTGCTGACCTCCAGAGGCAGGGAGTTCCAGAGAAGTGGAGCCACCACACCGAAGGACCTTCTTCTGGTGGACTCCAATCGGGCCATAGGTCCATGTGCAACCACCAGGAGAATGTCCTCTGATGACTGAGTGCCAAAGGGCACAGGAAGAGGTGACTGAATCAGGTCAACAGTCTTCACTGCAACCTGTGAATACTGCCAAGGTATAGCATGACTCAATATAGTGCCCCTGAAAACCCCCAGGACTAGTCATCATATTATCACAGGCATTTAAAAAGGTTATTCTAAGCAGCATGTTGTCAAAAGACCGCCATTCATCCAGGTGTACAAGGGATGCCCATAGCTTGAAATTGGGGGCCAGAAAAATTAAGGGGATGTCTGCAAAGGCAATTTTGAGAAGCAATTCCCCCCCCCAAGTTTCATGCGGGTGGGGCTTACCAAGGGGACTGGGGCAGTCGCAGCATCAGTAGTCCCTTTTGCGCGCGCAAAAGAGGAAATAAGAGTCGAGACACAGAATGATGGTGAAATTATGGGCCACATTTATTGATTCGAGGATCTGGGGAGGGACGAGTGCAGGTGCTAGCTAAACCGGCTCTCGGCCAGTATACCCTTCAATGGGCGAAGCATCCCAATCGGAGGTGTGGCGCTGTAACTCGCCACTCCCCAATTTTACACCGTGCGGTGTCGGAAGGCCTCCTCCATGTCACCGCACGGGGCCATGAAACGCCATGCGGGTGAGAGGAATTGGCCTCAAAGGCGGACCCTATCCTCCCTGGCCGTGCCGTGAAAACCGGGCTCAGGTGAGGCTAAGGTATCGCCAGTCACCTGAAAGGTGCCGTGGGATGATCACCGAACCTCACCCCACTGCCTAAAACCCGCACTTACCGCCAATGTGACCAAATCAGGGAGACTACGCAAAACAAAAAAGCACCCAACCCAAGAACACAGTGTAGAGTAGGCGAAACACGCACACCACCACCAGGCCAATCAGCAATGGTGAGCCAAAATTCCTACTCGGCCCCGTCAACCGACGACCAGAAATCCCACACTGTGAATTGGGAGGGAGGGAGGGAGCTGCTTTGAGAAAAGAGGCAGAGGGTGGAGCAACGCTGCTTAATAAAGGCCTCCACCGCTCCTCCCCCCGCCTTGAGCCCATAGGTGGTTTCAACATTAAACAGCCTCACCTCTCATTCCTCTACGCGTGCAAATAGTCCTCCCACCAACAGCTACGCGTTGGTGGGGGAAGGGGATTCTCTTTAGTTTAAATAATAATAATAATAATAATAATAATAATAATTATTATTATTATTATTATTATTATTATTATTATTATTATTATATTTATTTGTATCCTGCCTTTCTCCCAACACTGGGACCAAAGGCAGCTCACAGCCTTTAAAACTCATACAATTAAAACAAAAATACAAAAAATACAAAAGTTAAAAATAGAATTAAATTATCACTGATATATAGATGGCGTTAAAAACAGTAAAATATACATAACAGAGTAAAAACAGCATTCCATTGCATCACAGGCTAATCCCAAATGCCTTCCAAAACAGGAAGGTCTTTGCCTGCCTCCGGAAGATTACCAGGGAGGGTGCCACTCTAGCCTCCCTGGGGAGGGAATTCCAGAGCATTGGGGCAGCCACCCGAGAAGGCCCTCTGCTGCATTCTTGCCAGGCGTGCCTGAGATGGTGGTGGCATGAATAGAAGGGCCTCCCTGAAGATCTCAGGGTACCGGCAGGGTCATAAGGGAGAATAAAGTCTTTCAGATTTAAAGTTTTAAACTTTTAAAACTGTTTTTAAAAATTAAAGCTCTGGCACCACAGATGACAGTGGCAGAGTGTCCTTTCATTAGCTTCCAGTTTTAAGCCCAGAATGCCCCAGAACGACACTATGCATGGGGCATTCTTGAGGGAAGATGGTGACATTCACTGGTGTGGCCATCGTTTTCTCCCAGAATGCTCTGGAACGATTCTGCGTTCAGGGCATTCATAGAGAACAATTGTGGCCACCAAATGAGACGACCTATCGCCACCTGAAGCAGCAGAGTGAAAGTCAGTTTTTAAAAAAATAAAAATAAAAATGACAATTGAGTAAGAAGAAGAAAAAGGACCATCATGGCTACCATCGCCATTGCCACTGGTAAGCTCCACCCTCACAAGCCTTTAATAATAAATAAATCCCCATCTTAAAATCACCAGAACAATGCCCCTAAATTCTCCCCCTGTGAATAGGGCAAAGAATTTGGGATTTCACTCAGCCAAATAAGTGTTCTCCCTGAAATGTCACTCCAAGAGATAATTTCACTCCCAGTAAGAAATGAAAGAAACATCTGAAGAATTTCAGAGAGAATTCCCAGCCTTCCTGCAAGATTGCAGAAATTCCACAAAACCGCCTGCACATATCAAAGTCATCACCAGATTTTGCCTACAGTGAAATGTGAATTAATTTATAAGGACTCCTTAAGAGGGTGGCATGGGTGCGGGGGGGGGGGGAGAAACCTCTGAGGAAATGTGTGTTGAAGCCAACAGAGTTCCAGTACAACTACCAACATTTCTTTGGAGGCAGGCGGGTTGGAAGGTGTCAACACACGATCTTTATCTATTGCAACACTGCATTCTACTAAATATTTTGTTTGTCATCAAAAGAAGGGCGGGGGGGGGGGAGAGAGAGAAACACCCAGTCTTTCTCATTCAGCAACTCTTACATTTCTTCAGGCTAAGTTGCAATTCTATTCTAGATCTGTGAGAGAAATTAACACAAACTGCTTTTCCCCTCTGCTTGAATAATTGCTTAATTTTTCAATTGTGGTTGGGCTTTTCAGAGATGCAAATGGATAGATTTGTGTGGGTTTTTTATGCTTTAAAAAAATGCTATATTTTCACTTTTTTTAGGACTTAAAAAAAGAAGAAAGAAACCAAAACCAACAACCGTGTAATTATGTTTGTGACAGCAACCTAATTGCATGCCACACTGAAAGCTACCCGGTGGGGGAAATAATTTACCCAATTATGGAAAGTTTTAATAAAAGACTTGTACGTAAAGTATTTGCATTTTTAATGCATTCTGTGGGTGCCTGGAAAGCCCGTTTTGCCTGTTCCTTCGCTTATCATTTAAAACTGTGTGAGAAAGGAATGGAGTACCCATTATAATTGGCTTGATTGACAAAAATGTAGATTTACACACGCACACACAGTGAAAAAAAACATGTGAAAACAAAAAAAACATGAAAAAAGATAATTGAACATGAATGTCTCCCTGTTAACCATAACATTCATTTGTATTTAATATTCTTTCTCCTTGCTTATTATTTCTACCATGGGAGTCGTACATTTCAGCATATAACACAGCCAGAACTTCTCTCTCTCTCTCTATATATATATATATATATATATATGTGTGTGTGTGTGTGTGTGTATATATCCTTTATTCTAGAAAATGAAATGTGAGATATTTAAACAGACAGTACTTATGTATATTTATAGATTTAGAAAATGGCCTATAAAAATGAAGCTAACAAAATTGTGTAATGATGAGCAAACTTTCCAGGAAATGTGTGTGTGTTTGTGTGTGTTAATCTTATTAATATTTTCCTCAGAATACCCACCAACATCCTGTGCTCCCTTGTACATTTTCTCACTAGAAAATGGTACAGAAGCTTTACAAGGAAATTATGAATAAAGACAGTTGATTCTCCAAAACAAGAGCCATCACATTTGCCTCAACTTTTGCTTTAGGCATGGCAAATAATTTGAGATGACTTAAACCCACTCTACAAAACCATGAGAAGCAAATGTTTCACCTGATCAGAACTCTGCAACTCACTTCAAATTACAGTTTACGTAAAATTGGGTGGGAACTCTGAGTACTAGTAGAATGGCTGTGGGCATGGAAGAACTACATGTAGTCTGCTGCCTGGTTGTCAGAACCTGCTATGTTCTGTGTGCAGTTGCTCCATAGTTGATCCACAGAGTTGGAGTCTGGACTATCACTGTGGGCAATGAAGAATTCTCAGGTTCTGGATTGTCCCTACTGACCCAGGCTGGCATCCCTAGAGAGGAAGGGATTCTGCTTGAACAACAGCAGTCTAGGATTTTGTTTGAGCGACAACAGTCTTCCTGGCTCTTTGTATTCCTCAGTTCTGACTCCTGGCTTTGTTCCTCAGCTTTGACTCCTGGCTTTGTTCCTCAGTTCTGACTCCTGGCTTTGTTCCTTGGCTTCGATTCCCTGGCACAAGTTTGGGTTCCTGGCTCCCTTTTGAAGAAATACTATAGCCTTTGCCACAGCCCTGTCACCTGTCTATAAATCTACCTAGGTGTCTTTAGGCAGGGCTGTATGTTCCAGGACCAGTAAATACATAAAGCTACTGATCATTTTCATCCTTTCTTCTACTTAAATGTGTGCAATAGGACTAATCGGTGCCTGTAATGTATTAGATTAACCTTCCCAGGACATTTCCAAGCCTCAGGAAGACAATCCCAACAGCACTGCCCCATACAAGCTGATTGACATGGGGTTCAATGAATCTTCCAAGATGTTTTCAAATGCAAGCCTCATTAGAATGAACTAGGGAGCTATACAAGAACTCAGCCATGCTCTTTGTGCATCTCCTGTTCATTTCTGTCAGGCCTAGGTGGAGGTGCCTGCTCGAGTCAAAGCACTGGTCTATCTCATGCAGTACCAGCTACTGGCACTAGTTAGTGGACATCAGCTTCACTTTCTCTCACATTCAGATTTTTAAAATCTCAAGTCCTTTCTGTCCCAAATTTGAAGAAATGTGCAAAATGCTTGCAAGTTCTGATCAAAAATGAAATGAAACTGAATTCTGCACTGGCCAAATTCATTAAGGACATCTATTCCCAGCATGAAAGGGACCATGTTGTACCTGTCTGCTCCAGAGTTGCGGGCAAAAAAGAGGTGGCAACCCTAATTCAGCACCACATAACATGGTTGAATTCACAGGGATTCAAACCCAGAGCTAAGCACTGAAAGCCCTGGGCTTGGATGGTAAAATCTGTCACTTTCCGTTTCTACCAAATTCCTTTTTTAAAAAAAAAAATCTACAAGTTCTTTCCATCCTGAATATGAAGAAATGGATGCCTTTTCGTAAATTCTTCTCAGAAATGAACTGAAACAAAATTCTCACCCATCCCTGGGCAAAGAAATTGGGAGGACAATTTCGCCAAATTTCGCCAGGAAGAGGAGAAATTCTCTAACAGTTCCTCACAGGAAGGGCTCGCCAGTGGCAGGGGTGGTAGTCCATCCTCTTTCTTTTGTTTTCAGGGCTTTTGTTCGTTTGTTTTGTTTTTGCACTATCACTGCAAGTGGCAACAGCACCAGCTATGTCGGCAGCCTAGCCCCTATGTTGCATCCTCGACAATGCAGGTGTGAGAGGGTAAAGCGCTATGCCAACATCTCCAACTTCCTTAAAGTTTCCTTCCCCCCCCCCCCCCCATGAAAGAGGCTTCGATTTTTCTGCCTCATTCTCCGGGCTCTGTATAATTTATTTTGAATTTCTTTTGGTGCTGGCTTTTGGCCTTACCTAAGTTACTGCAAGATGTCTGAGGGAGCTGGGTGGTGTGTGGTGTGTGTGTGTGTGTGTGTGTGTGTGTGTGTGTGTTCTTTCTATTACACATCTCTCCTTTGCTCTGCAGTCTCCCAGGTTGCCTGCACTGCACTTCTTGATCTGAAAAAGCTCTATGGGGAGTTACCTCTTGATGTCTTCCCCTGGACTTTACTTAAAATGTGGGAGGATGCAGAGGCTACGTGTTACCAGAGAGCATTGTACGATGAAAGGCAGGACACCCTCAAATACCTCTCAGCATCTCATCAGTAAGGTAAGCACAAGACCCCCCAAACCCAGCCCATGAAAATTTCTCTGAAATGTTCTTCTGCTTTGAATTTCTTTTCGAAAGCAATTTCTTTTCTATCCAATTTAATGAGAATGGTCGGGGGAAAAATGTGGAAGAAATTTTCGGCACAGCACTACTAAATGGAACTTGCTGCATGTTAAAATACCATGAACAAAGACCATGTTCAAATACTCTGAATTCCAGTTGCAGGGGTCAAAGAGCAGAAAAGGGCTATCCTGCAGCTGTTGGCTTCCTGAAAGCATCTGGCTGACTGCTATGGGTAAAAAAGTCCTGGACTAGCTGGCCACTTGGTCTGATTCAAGAGAGTTCCTCTTGTATTCTTACCCTTATCAAGATTGTTTTTTTTACTTATTTTGAAATTGTCCAGGTATTTCACCTGGGATGGAATCTCCAAATTCACATTAAATGTCATTCAGGTAGAAATTTGATGGAAAATTTCAACAGCTGGAAACCTCAACCAGCAGAAGACAATATTATTGGAACACATCACAACTAGAACATTCTTGTGTCCTACTCTCTGTAGTCCTTTGAGTCCATTTACTCCTGAAAGTAAACAAACTCTCCAGATTAGGGGGTAATCCACACCTGCCCCCCATCAGTGCTTTCAGAGCAAGGATA
>JAHFWL010001406.1:0-33900 GCA_021292165.1 Shinisaurus crocodilurus
TATCCTTGCTCTGAAAGCACTGATGGGGGGCAGGTGTGGATTACCCCCTAATCTGGAGAGTTTGTTTACTTTCAGGAGTAAATGGACTCAAAGGACTACAGAGAGTAGGACACAAGAATGTTCTAGTTGTGATGTGTTCCAATAATATTGTCTTCTGCTGGTTGAGGTTTCCAGCTGTTGAAATTTTCCATCAAATTTCTACCTGAATGACATTTAATGTGAATTTGGAGATTCCATCCCAGGTGAAATACCTGGACAATTTCAAAATAAGTAAAAAAAACAATCTTGATAAGGGTAAGAATACAAGAGGAACTCTCTTGAATCAGACCAAGTGGCCAGCTAGTCCAGGACTTTTTTACCCATAGCAGTCAGCCAGATGCTTTCAGGAAGCCAACAGCTGCAGGATAGCCCTTTTCTGCTCTTTGACCCCTGCAACTGGAATTCAGAGTATTTGAACATGGTCTTTGTTCATGGTATTTTAACATGCAGCAAGTTCCATTTAGTAGTGCTGTGCCGAAAATTTCTTCCACATTTTTCCCCCGACCATTCTCATTAAATTGGATAGAAAAGAAATTGCTTTCGAAAAGAAATTCAAAGCAGAAGAACATTTCAGAGAAATTTTCATGGGCTGGGTTTGGGGGGTCTTGTGCTTACCTTACTGATGAGATGCTGAGAGGTATTTGAGGGTGTCCTGCCTTTCATCGTACAATGCTCTCTGGTAACACGTAGCCTCTGCATCCTCCCACATTTTAAGTAAAGTCCAGGGGAAGACATCAAGAGGTAACTCCCCATAGAGCTTTTTCAGATCAAGAAGTGCAGTGCAGGCAACCTGGGAGACTGCAGAGCAAAGGAGAGATGTGTAATAGAAAGAACACACACACACACACACACACACACACACACACACCACACACCACCCAGCTCCCTCAGACATCTTGCAGTAACTTAGGTAAGGCCAAAAGCCAGCACCAAAAGAAATTCAAAATAAATTATACAGAGCCCGGAGAATGAGGCAGAAAAATCGAAGCCTCTTTCATGGGGGGGGGGGGGGGAAGGAAACTTTAAGGAAGTTGGAGATGTTGGCATAGCGCTTTACCCTCTCACACCTGCATTGTCGAGGATGCAACATAGGGGCTAGGCTGCCGACATAGCTGGTGCTGTTGCCACTTGCAGTGATAGTGCAAAAACAAAACAAACGAACAAAAGCCCTGAAAACAAAAGAAAGAGGATGGACTACCACCCCTGCCACTGGCGAGCCCTTCCTGTGAGGAACTGTTAGAGAATTTCTCCTCTTCCTGGCGAAATTTGGCGAAATTGTCCTCCCAATTTCTTTGCCCAGGGATGGGTGAGAATTTTGTTTCAGTTCATTTCTGAGAAGAATTTACGAAAAGGCATCCATTTCTTCATATTCAGGATGGAAAGAACTTGTAGATTTTTTTTTTTAAAAAAGGAATTTGGTAGAAACGGAAAGTGACAGATTTTACCATCCAAGCCCAGGGCTTTCAGTGCTTAGCTCTGGGTTTGAATCCCTGTGAATTCAACCATGTTATGTGGTGCTGAATTAGGGTTGCCACCTCTTTTTTGCCCGCAACTCTGGAGCAGACAGGTACAACATGGTCCCTTTCATGCTGGGAATAGATGTCCTTAATGAATTTGGCCAGTGCAGAATTCAGTTTCATTTCATTTTTGATCAGAACTTGCAAGCATTTTGCACATTTCTTCAAATTTGGGACAGAAAGGACTTGAGATTTTAAAAATCTGAATGTGAGAGAAAGTGAAGCTGATGTCCACTAACTAGTGCCAGTAGCTGGTACTGCATGAGATAGACCAGTGCTTTGACTCGAGCAGGCACCTCCACCTAGGCCTGACAGAAATGAACAGGAGATGCACAAAGAGCATGGCTGAGTTCTTGTATAGCTCCCTAGTTCATTCTAATGAGGCTTGCATTTGAAAACATCTTGGAAGATTCATTGAACCCCATGTCAATCAGCTTGTATGGGGCAGTGCTGTTGGGATTGTCTTCCTGAGGCTTGGAAATGTCCTGGGAAGGTTAATCTAATACATTACAGGCACCGATTAGTCCTATTGCACACATTTAAGTAGAAGAAAGGATGAAAATGATCAGTAGCTTTATGTATTTACTGGTCCTGGAACATACAGCCCTGCCTAAAGACACCTAGGTAGATTTATAGACAGGTGACAGGGCTGTGGCAAAGGCTATAGTATTTCTTCAAAAGGGAGCCAGGAACCCAAACTTGTGCCAGGGAATCGAAGCCAAGGAACAAAGCCAGGAGTCAGAACTGAGGAACAAAGCCAGGAGTCAAAGCTGAGGAACAAAGCCAGGAGTCAGAACTGAGGAATACAAAGAGCCAGGAAGACTGTTGTCGCTCAAACAAAATCCTAGACTGCTGTTGTTCAAGCAGAATCCCTTCCTCTCTAGGGATGCCAGCCTGGGTCAGTAGGGACAATCCAGAACCTGAGAATTCTTCATTGCCCACAGTGATAGTCCAGACTCCAACTCTGTGGATCAACTTATGGAGCAACTGCACACAGAACATAGCAGGTTCTGACAACCAGGCAGCAGACTACATGTAGTTCTTCCATGCCCACAGCCATTCTACTAGTACTCAGAGTTCCCACCCAATTTTACGTAAACTGTAATTTGAAGTGAGTTTTGCGAGTTCTGATCAGTGAAACATTTGCTTCTCATGGTTTTGTAGAGTGGGTTTAAGTCATCTCAAATTATTTGCCATGCCTAAAGCAAAAGTTGAGGCAAATGTGATGGCTCTTGTTTTGGAGAATCAACTGTCTTTATTCATAATTTCCTTGTAAAGCTTCTGTACCATTTTCTAGTGAGAAAATGTACAAGGGAGCACAGGATGTTGGTGGGTATTCTGAGGAAAATATTAATAAGATTAACACACACAAAACACCACATTTCCTGGAAAGTTTGCTCATCATTACACAATTTTGTTAGCTTCATTTTTATAGGCCATTTTCTAAATCTATAAATATACATAAGTAACTGTCTGTTTAAATATCTCACATTTCATTTTCTAGAATAAAGGATATATACACACACACACACCATATATATATATATATATATAGAGAGAGAGAGAGAAAGTTCTGGCTGTGTTATATGCTGAAATGTACGACTCCCATGGTAGAATAATAAGCAAGGAGAAAGAATATTAAATACAAATGAATGTTATGGTTAACAGGGAGCATTCATGTTCAATTATCTTTTTTCATGTTTTTTTTTGTTTTCACATGTTTTTTTTCACTGTGTGTGCGTGTGTAAATCTACATTTTTGTCAATCAAGCCAATTATAATGGGTACTCCATTCCTTCTCACACAGTTTTAATGATAAGCGAAGGAACCAGGCAAAACGGCTTTCAGGCACCCAACAGAATGCATTAAAAATGCAAAACTTTACGTACAAGTCTTTTATTAAAACTTTCCATAATTGGGTAAAATTTTTTCCCCCACCGGGTTAGCTTTCAGTGTGGCATTGCAATTAGGTTGCTGTCACAAACATAATTACCGGTTTGTTGGTTTGGTTTCTTTCTTCTTTTTTTAAGTCCTAAAAAAAGTGAAATATAGCATTTTTAAAGCATAAAAAAACCCACACAAATCTATCCATTTGCAATCTCTGAAAAGCCACCACAATGAAAAATTAAGCAATTATCAAGCAGAGGGGAAAAAGCAGTTTGTGTTAATTTCTCTCACAGATCTAGAATAGAATTGCAACTTAGCCTGAAGAAATGTTAAGAGTTGCTGAATGAAGAAAGACTGGGTGTTTCTCTCTCTTCCCCCCCCCCCCCGCCCTTCTTTTTGATGACAAACAAAATATTTTAGTAGAATGCAGTTGTTGCAATAGATAAAGATCGTGTGTGACACCTCTCCAACCCGCCTGCCTCCAAAGAAATGTTGGTAGTTGTACTGGAACTATGTGGCTTCACACACATTTCCTCAGAGGTTTCTCCCCACCCCCCGCACCCATGCCACATCTTAAGGAGTCCTTTATAAATTAATTCACATTCACTGTAGGCAAAATCTGTGATGCCTTGATATGTGCAGGCGGGTTGTGGTGGAATTTCTGCAATATGCAGGAAGGCTGGGAATTCTCTCTGAAAATTCTTCAGATGTTTCTTTCATTTCTTACTGGAGTGTGAAATTATCTCTTGGAAGTGACATTTCAGGGAGAACATTATTTGGCTGAGTGAAATCCCAAATTCTTGCCCTATTCACAGGGGGAGAATTTAGGGGCATTGTTCTGGTGATTTTTAAGATGGGGATTTATTATTATTAAAGGCTTGTGAGGGTGGAGCTTACCAGTGGCAATGGCGATGGTAGCCATGATGGTCCTTTTTCTTCTTCTTACTCAATTGTCATTTTATTTTATTTTTTTTAAAAAACTGACTTTCACTCTGCTGCTTCAGGTGGCGATAGGTCGTCTCATTTGGTGGCCACAATTGTTTCTCTATGAATGCCCTGAACGCAGAATCGTTCCAGAGCATTCTGGGAGAAACGATGGCCACACCAGTGAATGTCACCATCTTCCCTCAAGAATGCCCCATGCATAGTGTCGTTCTGGGGCATTCTGGGCTTAAAACTGGAAGCTAATGAAAGACACTCTGCCACTGTCATCTGTGGTGCCAGAGCTTTAATTTTTAAAAACAGTTTTAAAAGTTTAAAACTTTAAATCTGAAAGACTTTATTCTCCCTTATGACCCTGCCGGTGGTACCCTGAGATCTTCAGGGGAGGCCCTTCTATTCATGCCACCACCATCTCAGGCACGCCTGGCAAGAACTGCAGCAGAGGGCCTTCTCGGTGGCTGCCCCAATGCTCTGGGAATTCCCTCCCCAGGGAGGCTAGAGTGGCACCCTCCCTGGTAATCTTCCGGAGGCAGGCAAGACCCCTTCCTGTTTTGGAAGGCATTTGGGATTAGCCTGTGATGCAATGGAATGCTGTTTTTACTTGTTATGTATATTTTACTGTTTTTAACGCCATCTTATATCAGTGATAATTTAATCTATTTTTCACTTTTGTATTTTTGTATTTTGTTTTAATTGTATGAGTTTTAAAGGCTCGTGCGCTGCCTTTGGTCCCAGTGTGGGAGAAAGGCAGGATACAAATAAATAGAATAATAAATAATATAATAATAATAATAATAATAATAATATAATTATTATTATTATTCTTATTATTATTAATTTAAACTAAGAGACTCCCCTTCCCCACCAACGCGTAGCTGTTGGTGGGAGGACTATTTGCACGCGTAGAGGAATGAGAGGTGAGGCTTGTTTAATGTTGAAACCACCTATGGGCTCAAGGCGGGGGGAGGAGCGGTGGAGGCCTTTATTAAGCAGCGTTGCTCCACCCTCTGCCTCTTTTCTCAAAGCAGCTCCCTCCCTCCCTCCAATTCACAGTGTGGGATTTCTGGTCGTCGGT
Source organism: Shinisaurus crocodilurus (assembly GCA_021292165.1). Taxonomy (NCBI): domain Eukaryota; kingdom Metazoa; phylum Chordata; class Lepidosauria; order Squamata; family Shinisauridae; genus Shinisaurus; species Shinisaurus crocodilurus. The sequence goes on from JAHFWL010001406.1 coordinate 5,460, forward strand.
TTGACGGGGCCGAGTAGGAATTTTGGCTCACATTGCTGATTGGCCTGGTGTGGTGGTGTGCGTGTTTCGCCTACTCTACACTGTGTTCTTGGGTTGGGTGCTTTTTTGTTTTGCGTAGTCCTCCCTGATTTGGTCACATTGGCGGTAAGTGCGGGTTTTAGGCAGTGGGGGTGAGGTTCGGTGATCATCCCACGGCACCTTTCAGGTGACTGGCGATACCTTAGCCTCACCTGAGCCCGGTTTCACGGCACGGCCAGGGAGATAGGGTCCGCCTTTGAGGCCAATTCCTCTCACCCGCATGGCGTTTCATGGCCCGTGCGGTGGACATGGAGGAGGCCTTCGACAACGCACGGTGTAAAATTGGGGAGTGGCGAGTTACAGCGCCACACCTCCGCTTGGGATGCTTCGCCAATGAAGGGTTATACTGGCGAGAGCCGGTTAGCTAGCACCTGCACTCGTCCCTCCCCAGATCCTCGATCCAATAAATGTGGCCCCTATAATTTCCATCATTCTGTGTCTCGACTCTTACTTCCTCTTTTGCGCGCGGCAAAGGGACTACTGATGCTGCGACTGCCCCAGTCCCCTTGGAAGCCCCACCCGCCATGAAACTTGGGGGGGGGAATGCTTCTCAAAATTGCCTTTGCAGACATCCCCTCTAATTTTTTCTGGCCCCCCACTTTCAAGCTATGGCAACCTTGTACACCTGGATGAATGGCGGTCTTTTGACAACATGCTGCTTAGATAACCTTTTTAAATGCCTTGTGTGTACTTATGATGATAGTCCTGGGGGTTTTCAGGGCACTATATTGAGTCATGCTATACCTTGGCAGTATTTCACAGGTGCAGTGAAGACTGTTTGACCTGATTCAGTCACCTCTTCCTGTGCCCTTTGGCACTCAGTCATCAGAGGACATTCCCTGGTGGTTGCAACATGGACCTATGGCCCCGATTGGAGTCCACCAGAAGAAGGTCCTTCGGTGTGGTGGCTCCACTTCTCTGGAACTCCATGCCTCTGGAGGTCAGGCAGGCTCCAACACTGGGTTCTTTTCAGTGCCTGCTGAAGAGTCTTTGTTTGAAGACGTCTTTGTTTTGGGAGGTCTTCCTTGTTGACAGCCCATCATTTTAATGTATCCTGTTTTTAAAGCATTGTTTTTATTCTTTGATCTGTTTTATCTTTTTATTGCTCACTGCTCCAGAATCTGTCTAGATATGGAGCGGTATACAAGTGCTGTAAACAAACAAACAAACAAATCCTTTGGCACTCTGGACCGTGCAGGGCAGTTTGGCGCCCTAGGTGAAATTATATTTAGCGCCCTCCCTCTCGTGCCGTGGGGGGGGCTCCGGAGCAAAGCAGCCCTGCTCTGCAAACCACCACCCCCGCAGCCGCCGGACCCCCCCACCCCACGCCGCTCCCCACCTACCTTCCCCCCGCCCTGGCCGCCTCCTCCGAGGAGGAAGTGATGCGACGGGACCCCTGTGCTCTGTTTTTGGCCGGGGGAAACCAAAACAGGGCTGTTTAAGCCCTGTTGCCCTGGTTCCTCTTGCCAAAACAGAGCGCGGGCGGGGCTCCGGAAGCGGTGTGGAGAAGGTAGGTGGCGGGGTCTGGCGGCGGCGGCGGCGGGGTGGCGGGGGTGGCAGCGGGGTGGCGGTGGCAGCGGGGGGAGTGGGGGTGGTGGCAGCGGCGCCCAGGCTCGCCCCACCACTACCTCCGGGCGCAATCCCCCCGCACTGACCTGGCTTTGTCGAGGTGGCCGCGGGGCAGAGCGCGCCGGCCGAAGAGGAGCACAGCATTTCTGCGCCCTCTTCAGCTACGCGCCCTAGGCAACGCCTAGTTTTGCCTAGCGGTAGTGCCTACCCTGGGCACTCTTTCATTCAATGCTTTCGCACAGGTATTGAACCATAGCCCCAGGTTGTGGTGGAGGAAATCTAGCCCTCTAGACTTCTGCAGAGAGCCACCACCCTCCCCCAATCAGGGGGTAGTTCTGCTTCCCACGACCCTCTAATCGTTTGCTGGTTTCCCAGCATGTGCACATTTCTCCCCCGTTACGAAATTTCGAAATGCTTATGCTAAGGCTTAGTTGTTGAGCAGAAAGAGCTACATGCTAAAGTGTGCTGGTATTTTTGATTTTTTTGGTCCTGCCCCCTTTTGCCTTTTGCCTCACCCACCACTGGAATGCAGCCCCCGAGAGCTTCACCAAAATGGAATTCAGCCTTCAGGCTGAATGAAAGAGGTTCTGCACCACTGCTTAGCATAAGGGTCAGCAGGCTGAGAGGAGGGAGATGAGAGGGAGCGCAGGGCCATGCCGCCAGCCCTGCTGAAAGGCCGCCCTCCTGAAGGCTCCTCCTCCCTCAACTGTCACTACCAGCAGCCATTCCAGCAGGCTGAGAGGAGGGAGATGAGAGGGAGCGCAGGGCCATTCCACCAGCCCTGCCAGGAGTATTCATTAATATTCTCCCTTCTTCCCTCCCCAGTCCTTTTTCCTTGTGTGTCGTGTCTTTTTAGATTGTAAGCCTGCGGGCAGGGACTGTCCTTGTTAATTGTTGTAAACCGCCCAGAGAGCTTCGGCTATTGAGCAGTATAAAAATGAAGTAAATAATTAAATTAATAAACTGCCACCCCTTGATTTGAGGGACTGTTCCTGGTTCTCCAGTCGCCCCCTCTACTACCTCTATGGAAGGGCCGTAGCTCGATGGCAGATTACATGTGCCGTGCAGAAAGGATCCCTAGCCTTTTCAGTTAAGAAAGGCCCCCCTTTGTCTCGAAAGGTGCGATCATTACAAGATGAGCCAAATGGCCCGATCAGTAAATGGCCAGGGGAGGCTGGCGATTCTTATTTCGGTGGGGCTCCCTTGCCGTCCCATGTTTTTGGAGCTTGATAGGATCTATCCACGGTGCTCCACGGTGGTGAACCTATTTGAGGGATGGAGAGCAGCACCATGGATAGCTCCTAGGAAGCTCCAAATGAAAGCTGCAAACCTGCAATGGAGAAGGAGCCCCACCGAAATAGGAGTCACTAGTCCCCCCTGTCAAGGGCAGTCATATCCCTCCAGTGATGACCCAAGCCATTGCCCTGGTCCAATAGGAGGTGGACAGAAAAGCATGTGGGTGAAGGGAAGCAGCAATCATCTTTAGTCTTGCTTGAGTAAGTACATCTTGCATACAAATGGCTCCAGGTCTAGTCTTCAGCATGAATTCACAGGGATTCAAACCCAGAGCTAAGCACTCAAAATCCTGGGCCTAGATGGACAAATTTGTCAGTTTTGGTTTCTACCAAATTCATTAAAAATAAATAAATCTACAAGTTATTTCCATCCTGAATATGAAGAAATTTACAGATTTTAGTAAATTCTGATCAGAAATGACTGAAACAAAATGCTCACCCATCATCCCTCTGGAATTATCTCCTCTGGATATCAGTGGTATAGGTTCTCTGCAGAGCTCCCAGTTGAGACTTTATATAAACTGGAGATGCCAGGGATTGAAGATGGGACCTCTGAGGGCAAATCATGAGGTCTGTTATTAAATGATGACTCCTCTCGACAGTGGCCAAAAGGATCCCAGGTTTAAGGGCTTGGAAAGACCTCTTGCTTGAGAACTTGCGAAGAAGTCAGAATGGCTGACTCAGCATAAGGCAACTTGATTGACCCATTCAAATTATGCTTTAAGCAACGCTGAATCATGCAACCCACATACATTGTGTAAATCAACGTTAATTTGCTTAATTTATTTTATTTTGCCAAACATGTTCTACTTCAAGGTCAGGGGCAAAGAGCTTAACTAACGGAAATCCGGTTCAACACCCACTCTTCCTCTCTCATTGTGCCTTCACCGAACATTGCTCATACATATTCAAAGATATCTTAGCATCCCTAGGGGCTAGAAACTTGTGAGTTGTGGTGTGTGTGTGTGTGTGTGGTGTGTGTGTGTTTAATGAAAGCTGAGACTCAGTCTTGGGATGCCAGGACAAAAAAAAAGTGCCCATTACTACCCTATTGTGTGATACAGTCATGGAACTGCAGAATGTGCATAGCCCTGAGTATACTGTCTGCATTATGTCTCCCATGTGCTACTGAGAAGTGTTTGCATCTCTGTGTGAAACAGGGCAGGCAGGCAGATGTATGTATGATAAGAAGTCAAAAGCAGCTTTTTAAATTATTATTTTTAAAAAGGCCTTCCCCCAATGTTCACAGGAGCAGGTTAAACACCTGTGCCGGGTGGGGGTGGGGGTGTCAGGGATGCTTGCGGCTGCCTGCAATTTGTTCATGGGTAGCGTAGAGATGGCACTTCACTACTTGTCGAGTGATTAGTTGCCTCTTCAGTGCCAGCAAAGCATGTTGGGGGATGAGCTTTGCCTTCACCTGCAGGTGTTGCTATGGCAAGAGACTGAGGCACAAGCAGCAAAGAGAACAGAAATGGAAGCAGAGACAAGCGGGTGGGGGAGAGAGGAATAGGAACATGACCAAGATAATAACTGTCGAACTAAGTTCCTGCCAAGTAAGGGAAGGAGAAACTGCAGGGCAAGACTACAGTGAACACGTTCTGGCTGTGGGGACGGTCAAACATCCACTCTTAAAATGGTGCCCTTCCCTGGCCAATGTACGCTGTTTGGCAGAAACATGGGCTCCCAACTGCGGGATTTAGCCCAATGACTAGTTCCACCATTGGATACATCATCTGTGGCTATGTAAGACTCCCCCCCCCTTTTTTTGAGAACCAGGAGAGGCAAGCAGGCAGGCAAAGACAGGAAAGCAAATGCCTGTTCCTGGTTCCACCTGGACTGTCCCCCACCTTCTCAGTTGCCATGTCAGACAACTGCCCTGCAAGAGAGAGCCAGGGAGAGATGGTTGCAGCGAGAGGCAGGCAAAGACACCATCGCACGTGCCTGGTTCAGGTCCGATTTGACCGTACTACTCTTTCTTTTCCCCCATGTTCAGAGGAACTAAATATTCTCCCCGGTGTGGTGAAGTTTTGTTTCTGTTTTGTTTTTCCAAGCTGTTTCTTCATCCTATGTTCCCATTCCCTGCCTACCCCAGTCTCTTTTTCCATGGATCCATTTCTTTCATGGTTTTATTCGGGGGGGGGGGGATTGTATTGGAACTGTTGACTTTTATGAATGTTGTGTGCTGCTTTGAGAATCCCAGTAAAAAAAAAAACAGGATACAAATCAAATATAATTGATAACATTTGGGCCACAAAGCAGTATAATCTATCTATCTATATCTATCTATCTATCTATCTATCTATCTATCCATCCATCTATCTAAATCAGGAGTGGTGAATGTGTGGTCCTCCAGATGTTTTGGCCTACAACTCCCATCAGCCTAAGCAAGCATAGCAATGTGGAGGGATGATGGGAGTTGTAGGCCAATACATCTGGAGGGCCAGAAGTTGCCCACCTGATCTACATATACCATCAATATCATCTAGGAGAAAGCAGATTTCTCTTCTTATAGACACTGAGAACATAGGAGCATAGGAAGCTGCCTGATGCTGAGTCAGGCCATGGCTCCATCTAGCCCAGTATTGTTGACACTGACTGGCAGCAGCAGTTCTCCAGGGTTGCAGGCAGGGTTTTTTCCAGCCCTCCTTGGAGATTCTGGGGATTGAACCTGGGTCCTTCTGCATGCAAAGCAGATCCACTGCTGAGATCTACTACTACTGGCCCCTCCCATCCTCAGAAGAAGGCTAGTCTTCATTTACCTGCAGATTCCCAAGCTGAAATGCCTGTTCACCAAAAGCCTGGCCCAGCAGTCCATGGCCTAGGAACTAAGCACTGTAATAAACCTTAGTGCCAATATGCCCCCCTCATCTACTCTGGCATCTTGATTACTGCACCGAGTGGAGACAACCCTACCTTCAAGGACACATTACCCAATGTCATTTTTGCCATTACTGGCCATCAGTGCCCTTTTGCATTGTACAAAGACCGAGGCGGGTCCATGTTGGCATAAGAGAATGATTGAACATGAATGAAACATTAAAAATGCCAATATCCAGAACAGAAAACCAGTGGGCGGACATTTTTTTTCAGGCTCCCCAAACTTCTAGAGCTGACTGCATGGTCACCACAAATAAGAAAAAGGAAGTTTAAAGGGCAAATAGAACATGGGGCTGTTGATTACTGTTCATTAATGTGGTTGACACTGTTATCTCTTGGTCTTAATAAAGACGATAGGTGGTTATCTCCCTACAACTAGTAATTATCTTTAATGTGGTGTTATATCTATTATTCTCGTTCATGTTTTTATGTCCCAGTATATGCAGACTGAGTCCTGAGTCCCACTGATATCAATGGTGCCTCAACATTTCACCCTGTGCTTTGACGTCCATTGATTGGACTGTATATTCTAGCTCCACTATCAAGATGCATCCCTTCTGTCTCCCATTGTAAAACTGTTTTATTCACTGTATGGCACCTCTGCCCTTGTGTAATATATCCAGTACCTGCTCTATGCACTGAGTGCCTCTGATGAAGTAGGGTCTCACATTCCTATAAATGAGGTAGACTTCACATTTAGAGTGCAAGTCTTTTTGCTTTTGTGTTTCTGATCTCACCCCTACCTGAAGCAGGCTATACCTAGCCATCCCTTGTGCTGGCTGGCCCAAATCCTAGAACATAAGGGCGGATGCATCTGTCAATTTCAGTTTCTCTCTGTGTGTTCAGTTTTCTAGTCTTAAGTTGCGCTAGTCCCAACTATGAGAACCTGGGGGGGGGGGGGGGGGTTGGCATAGAAAGTTTGTAAGATATTTTTTGCGCTTCATTTCTCCTATTTTTTGTATGCAGTTTACTGGCTATACCCATTTTTTGTGAAGCACGTTTCCTAAAAACAATGCATTTCTTAAATTATTTTTCGCTAATATTATTTATTTATTATATTTATACCCCACCTTTTGTGTATCATGTATGCTGTGTGTATGGAATTTTTGATTGGGAGAATTCCATTGCAAAATTGGAAGAATGCCCATTTCAAGGATAAACTCAGTTCTTGTTCATGTGTTGGTTCAAAAGTGCTAAATTAGGTAAGTTCACTTAATATGAACTGAACAAATTTCTCCCCCATCCATAGAGACGGGTGAACCAGTGAGGCTCAAGTTCATCAAGTGTCCAAGTTCTCCCTCGTTAGAGACAGGTGAACCAGTGAGGCTCAAGTTCATCAAGGTTCTCCAAGTTCTCCCTCGAAGCTCAGTCCGCCTTGCTCCCCCTCCCAAATGTGAGTTTCATTGTTTTTGGCTGCACATTTTTATAGGGCACATCAAAATGCATCCTTTCCCCCATTGACAAAATGTGGAATCATGTATTTCCATTCCCACGTGTGCATTTTTAGGGTGTGAATTTTTCTAACAAACACATTTTGTGAACATGACTGCAAGCAGGAGTGTGCAAGCTTTGCCCCTAAAATTCACTCACAATCATGGGGAAAGTTCTGAGGTTCAACTTGCTGAAACAAAGTTCTCATACATCCTGAAGATAAATGAGCATGTGGAGAGAAGTCAGGATCTCACCTGCTGCCCCTGCTCCTCCTTCAATGCTAGGGATATCAGAGAAATCCACAACAGATTCAAAATGGATTGGACGTTTATGAATCCCACTCATGGATTCCTCAGTGGATTGGCTTTTTTCAAAGTCATGAAGATTCCATGGACTTATGGGCCATTTTTTAACTTCCTGGATTAGTACTGCCCAGTACTAATCCAGGAACTGGAATGTACATAAATTTAGTCATGTCCATTCCCCCCCATAGGATAAATGTGTAAATGCAGATGGGGGGGGAATTGGCGCATTTTCACATTTTTAAACTTTTGGGGAGATTTGCACAAATTTGCATTAACCAATGCACATTAGTGCTGATGCACATGTGCACAAGTATGCATTAGTGCAAATGTGAATTAGCACACATATAGAATAAATCTCTGGTAAAAAATTAATGCAGTAATACCTTGGATTGCAAGTAACTTGGTTTGAGAGCGTTTTGCAAGACAAGCAAATTTTTAAATATTTATTTAATTTTTTTTACTTGATATACAAGCGACGTCTTGCAATACAAGTACTGTAGTACGGCTTAAATTAAAAATGTCTGTACAAATTTTTTTTTGGGGGGGATTTCACTTTTGATATAAGAGTGTTTGGATTTACAAGCATGTTTCCGGAACGAATTATGCTCTCAATCCAAGGCATGGCTGTAAATCCATTCCATCAATGAGTGGATGATGAAACGAAAGATGCCTGAGAATCCGTGAGACAAAAATGGAACAGATTTAAACAACATTTGTCCATCTCTACTCCGTGCCTTCACCCAATCTTCTGTACAGAGTGATGTGCATACAAGCTGTACAAACACAGCCTCTGTACATGGGATCTGCACTCTGAATCTCTGCCCATGTGGTCAAGGCAAGATAGATCAATGCGGGACATGCATTCACTGACCTTCCATGCATTCACTGACCTCCTTCCATGCAACACAAAGTATTTTGTGATGGTTGCCTGTTTAGTGAATCAAATCAAATACAAAGCCAATGCTTTCATCCTCTCTCTGCATTTTAATTAGATTTTCCCCACCTTCCCTCCACTGCTGCTAACTCTTTCCTTATTGGGTGAAAGGGTTTTCCATTAGTCCTTTGAACATCTACTTGTCAGTACAAAGTCAAGTTCTCAGTCCTTTTCATAACCTTCTTTAGACTTGGATATCAGCTATACCCAAAATAATTCAGCCTCTAATTAGCCCATCTGTTACCTGCTAAAGTGTACATGACTTCACTTTATTATGTAGGTCTGTAGCATAATGGTCACTTTATCTTACCTGGCAGTAATGACTAGGTGTAGAAGGTTTTGAATCGAACCAGAATACAGGCAGCTCATCCTTTCTCTCCGCACAAGCAATCTTCCCCCACGGCAACAGTACAAAAGAAGCTGAAGAAGGGAAACAAGTACATCCTGTTAGATCCCCAGCAGAAATGGGAATAATGATGTCAGCAAATTCAGACCAGGGGAGCTTGGGAAAGAGCTGGTAGAGTTCACCAGCAGCCAGGCCCTTCTCCACACTTCCCAAGCAAACGTATCCCTGTGAAGGAGGTAGAAACTAGCACTGGCAACATTGGGTGGGACTGAAGGCCTCCTCCTTAAGGCCTGGATGATCTTGAGCAGCCCTTCATTTTCTGCTGGTGGTGCATGGGAGCTACAGTTCCTGTGCCTTCCGATGCAATGAATTCAGCCATCAGTCCAGAAACTACAAATCTTATGCACCCAGCAGAAAATGGTGCTCCTGCACAATTTATTTTTATTTTATTTATTTATTACATTTCTATATCATCCAACAGCTGAAGCTATGGTTGAAGATGTTGAAGAACATGTTGAAGAACATCCAGGTGTTAAGGGTTAAGTAAGCTTACTGTTAGTGTCTGGTTCTCCTGTTTAGGGAGATGGTGTATATCCTGTTCTAAATTCGTGCCATGGGGTTGTACTCCGTGTAATAAACCATCAGCTTCACAATCTGGGCTGTTGATTGAGCCAGCATGGCCACTGGAGGCCCAACTGACCCTCTGTAGCATTGGATACCTTTGACCAGCTGAAGCTAGTTTGCCATCAGATTCATCATTCATTTGTTTTTTATTTATTTATTTATTTATTATATTTATTAATCGCCCATCTGGCTGGCACCCGGCCACTCTGGGCGATGTACAATTAAAACAATACAATAAAATATAATAATTAGAACAGTATAAAAATTCTTTTAAAATCCCTAACCCACCCACATATTCCCGCCTGAACAGCCATGTTTTTAATGCACGGCAGAAGCTCATCACAGAGGGGGCATGGCGAAGGTCACTAAGGAGGGATTCCATAACGTGGGGGCCGCCACAGAGAAGGCCCTCTTCCTAGTCCCCACCAGCCTGGCTGCTCTGGCTGATGGGATAAGGAGAAGGCCGTCCGTGGCAGATCTTGTTGAGCGGCCTACTTGATGTTGCTGGAGATGCTCCTTGAGATAAACTGGGCCGGAGCCGTTGTAACCAACTTTGGACACAATCAAGTGGAAAAGCAGCATACAAATAAACTGACCTCTTCTGCCGGATGGGTGAACGAGTGATGGGCAAGATTGCCAGGATTCTCTGAACATTGCCTTGCTGCTTGTCTCATGCCTGATTCCTATTTGCATTAGCGATCTCTGCTTGCTCTGCATGAATAGGACACTTGAGCAATCAAGCAGTGATTGAATGGGAGATTTGCGCAAATCTCCCCAAATCTGCTTAATTTCCCTAATTTGCGCAACTTTGCTCCATAGACTAAAGTGGAGCTGATTCAGTTTACAGAAGAAATTTGTGCAAATTAGGAAATCTGCACAAATTGAACTGGGAACTCTGTCTGTCGTCTGTCTCTCTCACTCTCTCTCATTTTGAGAGCAATCCTATGCATGTTTATCCTAAGCCGCCTTGGCTTCCTTGCAGGAGGAAAAAAGGTGGGGTATAAATATAATAAATAAATAATAAATAATAAATGTTTACTGAGAAGTAAGTTTCCACTCTGTGCAGGGGGGGTTTAATCCCAGGGAGTGTCCATAGGATTGCAGCAATTGGGGGTCTGAGGTACACTGAATGACTACTACAAGCAAGGCCATTAAAAAAATCTCCTGCTCCCCAGATATTCAAAGTATATTACTCTTAACTTCTCCACACCGGTCTGCTCTCCTTAATTCTGATTATATTGACGCAGAGTCCCCAAAAGTTCTTCAAAGGGGCAAAATTGGGAGAGGAGGAAGGAAGGCTTGAACCAGTGCCAAAGTCAAATGCGTTACAGCCACTACCACCTAATTAAAATGATTTTGTGCCAATTGCTCTTGTTGGGTGAGATCCACACATAATATTTTAATCCTGTTCGTACGCCCACCGAGACAGACCTCAGATCAGCCATCGCCAATTTGCCGTCTAGGGGGGCTTAATCAAGCAGACAGTATGCAGCTTTTAGCTTCTCAGTGGCTTGTCAGAGGTTACTGGCTTCCTGACTAGTTGTTCTCGCTGGAAATTGCCACCTCCTTGCTAGCTGGGTGTCTGATTGCTGGCCTCACCTTGGCCCCTCTTACAACGTTCTGCCCAGTCCCTGGAATTGTACCGCTGTTTCCCGCCACAGCGGAATGAGCTGGGGCTCTCTTGACAATGATGCCAGACATGGGAAGGGAGGGGAGACGAGGAACCAAGAGAAAAATAAATATGCCTCCTCTAAAAACAAATACATTTTGTGGGGGTGGGTGGGTTTGCCTTTCTGGCTGGGCTGTTTTGAGTATATATAAAGTACATTATAGCAAAATGAGAAAGGCCCTCGTAAAAAAATCCTTCTTGAAAAGTATTGTTGCTGACAGGAGTGACCTCTGCAAGTCGGCATGTTTACCCATAATTCATAATTAACAAAGACATTAGAACTGCCACTAGAGGATTCTGGGCTTTATTCTTTCTAACTGGGCAGTACTAATGTTGGAAGTGCTCCCAATCCAGCGATTTTAACATTTCAGGGAATCTCGGAGAGACAGCAGAAGCCTCCTTATATACTTCATACTTCAGGGGGTTGGTTCGGCGGAATATGGCTGGGATAATTATTCAGCACTTGTTATTGCCGTAGCTCCGCACCTGATCCCTGAGCCATTAGAACACTCGGCAGGTTATTACAACTATCAAACATCAAGGTCCTCTTCTTTTTTTTCTCGAGTCTCTTGACTGCGGCGTTATCGTTTTTTACCTCATTTAAATCCTCCATCTGCATTAGGAGAATGCTTCTGGGCTCAGACTTGGAGATCAACTGATGCTTAAAAATAATAATACCTCCCTCCTCAATCTAAGCTCTTCTCTTTGCTTAAAAATGGAACCATGACTTAGAAGCAGGGATGAACAAATCTTTTAATTTTGGTTTCTCTCAGTTTCCAATTTTTCCAGTCCTAAATTCAGTTGGTACTGAACTTTGAGAATGCTTTCAGTGTTCAGTTTGGTTCATCCCAAACTTCAAGATTTTTTTTTAAAAAAGTTTTTTTCATATGTATTTTTGTGTGTATTTCTCCTTACATGCATTTTTTCCACATAATTTTGCCTAACATACACTGCACATTAAATTTTCCTAATGCAATGCATTTTGAAAGTTATTTTCATGCATTTAATTATATGCACTTGTGTGCACTTTCCCCTAATATATGCTTTTTGTATGCATTATTTTAAAAATTTGAGAACTCCATTGCAACATTCAGAAAGAACAAATTTCAGAGGACAACTGAGTTTCAGTCCATGTGTTAGTTCAAAAGTGCAACATTAGGTAAGTTCACATTTTTTTAAAAATGTGAACTGAATGAATTTCTCCCCCATCTCAACTTGGAATACACAATAAATTGAAATGAATGGTCATGTTTCAGCAAGCTGGCTTGGATCCTGAATGCCCTTTCACCAGTGGAAACATCCTGTGAGCAGAGGGTCCGCTCATGTGATGTTCTCGCCTACAGATGGGGGCGGCGGTGGCGGCGGCGGAAATTTCTCTGATTCCTCTGCCCCCTGCATTCCTTTGCACTTTCCAAAACTGGAACAATGTGGGGGCTCAATGAACGTTGCCTCCTTCCTTCCCTCCCACCAGTGGGCTCCTCGGCTGGATCAAAAGCCTTTCACGAATAGAAGGAGCCCTTCTGTTCATGCCAAGGGCACTTAGGATCGAAGCTATTGGCTATAAGGAATCTGGATAAGGGACAGACTGGTCATGACCTAGAGCTGGGCAGGGTCTGAGAGGGCCACAGAGTTCTGGGTGCTTAATAGAGCTGAGAGGGTTGTTTCCTTGGCAGGTTCTCCAGTTCGCTCAGCTCTGTGTTCCATTCTGATTTTTCCCAATGGTACTCTGAGTAGGGTTCCCCCCTTCCAGGCTACTAAAATATACACCTCACCCCCCCCAAAACAGGCATTATTATATGTTTTTCCACCAGAGATTTATTGCATGTTTCATTTAATTTTACATGTGCCAGGATGGATTGCATTTGGGCCTCTTATTACCTTTCCCAACTATATTATCTACACACACACACACACACACACACACACACACATACCCTCACAGCCTGTGCATAGTGAATCAGTTTTCAGTTCAATTCTTCATTGGGCATGCTGGCTGGGGATGATGGGCATTGTAGTCCAACACATCTGGAGGGCATCAGGTTGATGAAGGCTGCTTTGGTCTGTTGTCCCAAATGGTAAACACACCCCACCACACCCAACCAACAACACCACACATTGCCTTCTTTTTGTCTCCTGAAAGGAACATTACTTTGGCTTTGAAAGCGGACGTTGTTTTCACAAGTTCCACCATTTTCATGGCAGGATCATTCCCTTCCTTGCTGAACTGCTTTGACCCATTGAGATGAGAATGAGATGTGCTTTTGCGTTGCTTTGTTATGTTATCCATACATATGGAGAGACGGAAACAGTGTCATTTTGTACATTTACACTGAGTGAACACCCATTTTTAAAATACATTCAAGGAGACAAGAACTGCATTACTGCATTTATTTATTTTATTTTTATTTATTATATTTATACCCCGCCTTTTTTCCTGCAAGGAACTCAAGGCGGCTTACATAATCCTCCTCCTCCTCCTCTCCATTTTATCCTCACAACAACCCTGTGAGGTAGGTTAGGCTGAGAGTCAGTGACTAACTCAAGTCACCCAGTGAGTTTCATGGCCAAGTGGGGACTAGAACCCGGATCTCCTGAGCCCCGGCACTCTCACCACTATGCCACACTGCATCTGGAGAACTGGAGATGAGAAGTGAATGACTGCATCCAGAGAACTGAAAAGCCCATGGACAAAAAGTTCCCATCTGTGACTCAGTAAAATGTGGAGAAATCAAATTTCAAAGGTATCCCTAGTTTCTAGTAGGGGGGTTGAATCCAGATTTAGTTTTACTTAGAGTAGACCCATTGGAAAGAATAGGACTTAAGTTAGTCATGGTTTAAGTCTAACTAAAGTCTCATTGATTCCAGTGGGTCTACTCCAAGTATGGCTAAAGCTGGATCCAACCCATTACGTGTGAGGAATTCATTTTTCGTGAATTCCATTATGAACTGACCTGATCCTGGACTAATGTGCAGATCAGAACGCATCTCTCCAAATGTCATAATGTATCCACGATGCATATCAACATCCATGGTTTAGGATATGTTTAGGATTTAGATATGCATACCTTGAGAGAAAATGCCTTTAGAAATGGACATTTTGTGAGGAAATATATTCATAAATACAGATTTAAATGCAAATTTTCATACCAATTTTTTTTATTTAAAAATTAATTAATAATAATCACAGATTGATGCAAAAATGGCACGGAGCAGACTTTTGAACAAACACATGAAAAATATGTCATGGACCAGAAATAGACTGATTCATCTATCCCTAGGTTGCTAGTATGTAAGGTGATCTTGTAAATAAAAGCAATAAAGAGTCTTCTTGTGGCACCTTAAAGACTAACAGATCTATTATATCATACATGTCTAGAGATGGTGGGCTCTAGTCCACGAACATTCATGTCATAATAAATCTGTGAGCCTGCAAGGTGCGGCAAGGCTCTCTGCTGTTTTTGCTGCCACAGACGGAGACGGCAACCCCTCTGGCAACGGTAAATTTAAGAAACCAATATCTACCTCTGTGGACTGCATCTAAAAAGAAACAAAGTCAGTTGCTACTTGTGCGCACAGATACTCCTGTGCACACAAGAGCGTGGCATTCTGAAACCTGTGTTCTGCACTTACAAAACACCTGTTTTTAAAAAAAAAAGGGGGGGGGAAACCTAGATCAGCAAGCAGCACTCTGCTAGCCGAAGAGAGAGCTAGTCTGCCAGGAGAGAGGGCCGGTCGCGAACAGTGTAGCAGGAGAATGGAGAAACATATGGTTGCCTTGTTTAGAACGGTGGAAGGTTGTCCCAAAGCACATTCTCCTAAATGGGCATTAACTCTGTCGGTAAATTAGGAAGATAAGCAAAACACAACACCAGCGAAAATGAGAACGTCATCTACATATTTATTTTTGTTGTTGTTTTTTTTATATAAAAAGAAGAATGGTAAAAACTGAGGAGGCAATCTGCACTTCTCTGCACTTCCTCTGCAGTGCATGTTTTGTTCTTTCTAAAATGATGGATACAAATGGGCTCTTAATGAGGCAGCAGTTTTGTCAAAGGAAAGGAAAGGGTAATAATTACATGTTGTACTTAGTGAACATTTAAAGGGGAATCGTAGCCTTCACAGAACCTTCTCTTAAAGAGCTGCATACTTACGATCTACACTACGGGTGTAAGGTACATTACCCAGCAGCTTTTCGTGGCGTCCTTGAATTGAGGAGTGAAGGGAACGTGAATGTTTGGATGTTTCTTCCCTTGTATTGCCAATATTACAAATATCCTCTAATGGGAAAATTCTCAAAGTTTGATGCTGGCCTTTCTTTTTCAACATTTAATTTTTCAGTACAGTATAACATGAATACATTCTATCATCAATATAGTATATTAATATATAGCTGATATTGTTTATGCATATTATGTAATATATAGCTTATATTGTACACATATATACAGAGGGGGGAGGGAGGGAGAGGGGGAGAGAGAGAGAATACAAACTATATATTCCCATATATTAAGGATAGGAACTGCCATAAATAAAAGACTTTCCTAAGGAGATGAACGCAGTTCTGTCAATAGCCTAGGGCAATTTTGTCAAATTCCCTACCACATGGGAATCCCAACTATGCTGACTTGTTCACCATGGAATGGAACCCCCTGTCCACTGGGGAGGATTCTCTGCCCTGGATCCTTCATGTGTCCTCAGAAGGGAATGATGAATAGAAGACGAGCAGATACACAGATCTGGTTTGCAGCTCATACTGACTTATACTAACAGTATAAGAGGCTGGGCAAAAGGTTTTGAAGATGTGAATAGGAAATGAAGGCCTAAGCCCACCACTTCAATATCTTGGGAGCAGACCAGAGAGGTAGTTCCCACTCCAGCCTTTCCCCAGGCCAAAGACCCCACCCCCCACCCCGAGTAATGCCAGCAAGGATGGTAGGCTGCAATGCAGTGGCACGTAGCTGCCAAGGCAACCCTTGCTGTGTGGTGGTGGTGACAGCCGAGTGAGGGAGGCAACCTCAGACCTGCCTCACTTCTTCTCTCCCTGAATGGGCACAACAACAACCCAAACTCCACCTGAGGAGTCAAGGTGCATCAGGTTCAAGCATCAAGGGCATGAAGAAAGGAATGATAAAGACCTCCACGGACAAAAGAGGACAAAGATGTGCATATGACAATTCATCTGTACAGATGCAGATTTAGAAATAATTGCTATCATTCAGTGTTCTCTAACCTTGGGTCCTCAGATGTTTGGGCCTACAACTCCCAGCATGCCCCAGCCAGCTATGCTGGCTGGGGCATGCTGGGAGTTGTAGGCCCAAAACATCTGAGGAGCCAAGGTTGGAGAACGCTACTCTAAAGTCTCTCTCTCTCTCTCTCTCTCTCTGTGTGTGTGTGTGTGTGTGTTTGAAGGACCCTGTTTCCTAAGGACACCCCTATTTGTAAAAAAAAAAAAAAAAAAAAAAAAAAAGGATGTATGGACAGGGGGGGGGAAGGGCATTTGATTTCAGCAAAACACCTTAGGCAGAAAGATTCAAGAGGGGGAGCAGGAGGGTTTAAGTGTGCACCTATATCCCCCTCCCTTTTTAGCCCTAAGTGTCTGCGGGGGGGGGAAGTGTCATCCAAATCTAAACAAACAGAAAAAACTGTGGCATGGTGCAGAGCCAGACAATTCCAAGCCAGTGCGGTCTAATGGCTGGGACTGGGGTGTGAGATCCAGCCTCAAATCCCCGCGAAGCCGAGAAGCTCACTGGGCTTTCTGCTCCCAAAGTGGCAGCAGTGGGGGAGTGCCCACCAAGGGTGGCAACTCAGGGACCTGTTCAGATTTCTAGCTAGAGTGTCCATACTGCGGGCAACGCCATCTTGGAGGTCTGCATACCTGCTTGGGCGTGTAAACCCATGTGATCGTCCGATCTGAGGAAGTCGCTGCTGAGAAGAGCAGCAGAAAGAGATTGGGAAATGGTTCAGAACTGCACCAACTGAAACACACACGCACACGGACACGGACACGTTTTTTCAAGTGATCAGAGGACTGTTTGCCAAACAGTTCTCCTCCAACCAAAATGTATGTTTCAAGGTGAAAATAATAATAATAATAATTAAATATTCGGCTCAGCCCTTTGCCTGGCTGGTCCCCGGCCCTCCCACGCATATTAATTAGCCTTCAGCGTCACTTGTGAAAGCCGCCTCTTTGGAGTCTCCGGTTGTAATCGGTTCGTGACATCTTTCTACCCCTGTGCCCTGTTCGTTCTTCATAATTAAAACCGGGGGAAGCAGATGGAGGGAATAATTATAATCAGAGCCTCTTTTTTTATTTTACATCTGAGAAAGTCTTTCATACAAAAGAGCCTTATAACGAGGGCAGGGCTGTGCATTTTGTGTCTCATGCATATTTAGGATGATCAGAAGACTGTGAAGGAAATCTTTCTCCGCTTCACTGTTTTGGCAGCTGAAGTTCTAAGCCTAAAGGTGATCTATGCTTCCCTATGCTAAAAACAAAACCAAATCAAACAAACAAACAAACAAAACAAAGACAACCCTGTTCCTTCTCCCTTTTCTTCTCCATCGAATCACTCTTAGCATCGCACTGTAATATTCCCAGTCTGTCCTGGAGGGCCGCCCCTCTCCTGGTCTCCTTGCGATGGCTGCCGAAGCACACGGAAACTGGCTGGCACAATCTTGCAAAGTGACACCGCAGGCCTGGATGACTTCCAACCGGCAGCGAACCACAGCCAGAAATGCCAATATGGATAATGCAAACAAGGGAGATTTGGGGGCACGTTTCGATTTCGCCATCTGATTTAATTGACAGAATAAATGCACCTGTCACGGGGTAATATTCTTGTGATTAGTTTTGGCTGCTGTGATGAGGCGATGTTCAAAGAATGTCAGAACAACGGGTCCCGAGGCTTCAGCAGAGGCAGATTTCAGCGAGGGAAGGTCAGCACGGATGCAACTAGTTATACGGGGAGGGGATTATTTTCCATTTTATGTAGCTGCCTGTTACAGCAAGAATTGTACCTTCTTCCCCCCCCCTCAAAATAATATAACCAGAAAACTATCTCATTTATCACGATTTGCCTGGAGAGGTGCGAATCAGTAAAACTCGAGCTCGCAGAAGTTCTCCAAATTCCAACTTGCAGCTCGTTCTGACTCGAATCCATATCAGATTACGATCTTCATTTTTTTTTACTTTTCGTATAAAAACATTGTATTTTCATGCATATTTTCCCAAATGTACGCATTAATTTTGCTCATCTTTGAAATGTATGCATTCCTCTCCCATTGATTAAAAGCATGTTTTCATGCATTTTCCAGAAGTACACGTATTTTTTCATGTGAATTTTTTCAAAAAATTGACTCAGTGCATTTGACTCAGTGGATTTTTTGGGGGGGGGGGTTCCACAAATCACATTGCAAGCTCAGAAATGTATGGAATTTGACCACAGATTGCATCTGAATCCGTGTCCAGTCTGGAAGGTGCCAACTGGGTAAATCCTGATTAAAAACAAACTGAAACAAATTTCTCATACCTCTCATACATTTGCTAGAGGTTCCCAAATTTTTAGGAAAGAAAACCAATCATTGGCACCTTAGTTCTGGCTCACCCAACCCACCCGATTTGACTTACTCTGCTTCTGCTCACTTAGGCTGCAACATCACCCAACTTGCATGGTTAGATGTGAATAAAAGGAAGATCAACTTGTGTAGTTGTTTTATTTAAAAAAATATCAATGCAGCTGCTAGATTATTCTCCAGATATTGTAGCAGTTGCACAAACAAATCTTTTAATGAGAAGATAAAACAGCAGAAGGCCCATCCTTTATTTTCTCATGCAACCATTTTTGCAATCCATGGCTGAATAAGGGTTGTCTCAGCACTATGGAAAATGTTAGCCTCCATTCAGCACAAAATTAATCTGCACAGCACCCATGGAGGGAGGCTGTGTCTGAAGATCCACACTCCCTCTTACCCCTTCGTGCTCTGTGCTGAACTGCTGCCCACACAGCCAGAAAACAGAACAGGAACTACTTGCAAGTAAATGCTCCAGAACCTGTTGCGTGCTTGGCAGGGGAGTCTGGTCCGCTCCGGATTTTATTCTGAACTTTAAAGGAGCTATCTGGGGTGCTGACCCTTCTCCCCAAGACAGGTTCAGCACCATGGAGAGCTCTTTGAAAGTTTGGAGTGAAGTCCAGAGTGGATATTCAGCCCCGCGGACGCTGCAGTCATCAGCCTCCACTGGTGCTTGGGAGGTGGGGCCCTTTCTAGAGAGGGCAAATGAATGGAGGCATTTGGCTCAGGAAGGGGAAGCAGGGCCGGATTAAGATAGGGGCTATTGGAGCTGCAGCTCCAGGCCCCTACCCCAAAATAGGCCCACAATCAGGACTGGTGCAGGGCAGTTTGGCGCCCCAGGCGAAATAATATTTAGCGGCCCCCCCTCTCCAAAGCAGCCCTGCTCTGCAAAAAAAACAAAAACCCCTGCGCTGCCACCACCAACCTACCTTCCCCCCGCCCTGGCGGCTGCTGCTGCTGCCGCCGCCGCTGCCGCCGCCGAGGAGGAGGAGGAAGTGACGAGACGGGACCCCCGCGCTGTTTTTTGCCGGGGAAACCATGGCAACAGGGCTGTTTAAGCCCTGTTGCCCTGGTTTCTCCCGCCAAAACAATGCGGGCGGGGCTCCGGAAGCGACATGACGTGGAGAAGGTAGGTGGCGGGGGGGTCGGGGGGGGTGATGGCGGCGGCGGCGGGAGGGCGGGGGGAGGCGCAGCGGCGAGCGGGACGGGAGGGTGCGGCGGCGGCGCAGCGGAGGCAGAGGCCTGGTGGGGGCGGCGCAGCGGCAGCGAAGAGGAGCGCAGCGTTTCTGCGCCCTCTTCAGCCGCGCGCCCTCCTCAGCACCAGGCCCATAATGCTTTTAATCCGGCCCTGAGGGGAAGTGAGGGGAAGTGAGGGTCAACAGAGCCCACCCAAGACAGTTTGCTGCTTGAGGGGGAGCAGCAACAAATGCTGCCCACCTCCCTTGCCAAGTCATAGTACCCAAGGCTGGTCCTGTTATTGTGGCAGCTGCTGCGGCAGAACAGCAACAACCCACAAGTGTCTCTTCCCCTCCCTGCCAGTCAAAACATAACGTTAAATAACACCATTTTGCTGCCTTTTCACCACACCCCAAATTGGCTGCCCGAGGTGATTGCCTCACTCTGGCTAATGGAAGGGCCAGCACATCAAGAGACTGAACGAGGCCAGAATCTGAGAAAAGCAGGTGGGCAGGTGGGTTGCTTGAAGTGGTTATACAAGAAAATGACCAAGGCAGGTCCAATATATTTTGCTACCTGAGGCAAAGAACAAGATCATGGCCCCTCCTACTCCATGTACAAACCCTGACTGGACTTGTAGTTGAATCTTTCTTCAATGCTGATGATGGGACAATGTCCTCTACCACACCTGAAAGCAGCAGGGTAGCTTAGGAGGTGCAAGCCAGGCTGTGTGGCTTACAGCTCTCTCTTCCAAAACCATGCAGCCACCTCCCAGGATCTGCCACCTGAGGTGTCTGTCTCATTCTGCCTAATGGCAGGGCCAGTCCTGGAAATGGCTAGCAAGATCAGGGTAGCTGAGGAGAACCCAGCAGGACCACAAAGAGGAGCAGGGAAGATGATCAGGTCGTTAAGCTGCATATATCCAGTCCATGGGTGGGCAACACGTGGCCCTCCAGATGTTTTGCCCTACCACCCCCTATCTGGAGGGCCACAGCTTGCCCAGTACACAAATGTCAGTGTACTGGAAGAAGCAAAGACTACTAGCGTTGAAAAAATGATCCTTCAACGCCAACTTCAGTGGACAGGTCATGTTGTTCGAATGCCTGACTGCCGTCTCCCAAAGCAGTTATTTTATTCCCAACTCAAGGATGGAAAGTGGAATATCGGTGGTCAATATAAGAGGTTTAAAGATGTTCATAAGGCTAATCAAAAAAATGCAATATAAACATCGAAAACTGGGAAGCTCTGGCCCATGAACGATCTAACTGGAGGTTGGCCTTTCACAAAGGTTCCATGGACTTTGAAGAAGCCCGAGTGCAAGGTGAAAGGGAGAAACGTGCTAAGCGAAAAGCACGTCAAATGAATCCTTTACAGGACCATCCTCCATCTGGTAACCTGTGTCCTCACTGTGGGAAGCTGTGTGGATCTAGAATTGGCCTCCACAGTCACTTACGGACCCATCGCTAGAGACTCTACACAATCCTCTTTAGAATTTCCTCCTTTTATCCTGGAAGACAATCTTACTCGGTCACGAGTGATCGCCAGATGATGATGATGCTATAGTGACTTGTTTTATGGACAAAATATTCAAAGAAAAGGTCAGTCAATTAATACTACCAGATGGAGGAGCACTATACTAGCCTACCTGTGTCTTATGATCTTCAGAGGAGGCTCTTCTTTGGGCATTTAAGGGAAGTTCAGCATGTGGGAACAAGAGAAAGAGAGTCTTCTCTGTGGTAGCGCCCTGAGCTTGGAATGCCCTCCCCACAGGAGTACGGCTGACACCGACATTATCATATTTTCAGTGCTTGGTCAATACAAGTTTTTTTTCCCCTCCAACCAGGCATTTTAAAGTTGACATTTTGTTTAGTCTGCTTTGCTTGTTTTAGCTGCCTCTTGAGTTCATTTATGAAGATTATTTTGTTGTTTTGTGATATTGCATTGATATGATTTGTTGAAGGTGGTGGGGAAATATTTTAAACCCATAAATAATAATTAAATAATATTTACTTATTACATTTACACCCCATCCTTTTTCCATTGAGCTGACAGCGGTGTGCATGGTTTTCCCACCCACTTCCATGTTATCTTCATTACAACCCTGTAAGTTGGGTTAGGCTGAGATATAGTGCTCAGATAGTGCTTTTTAGGTTTTTTTTTAGCTTAGAAAACAGGTAAGTAAGGGGAGATATGACAGAGGTGTACAGAATTATTCATGGTGTGGAGAAAGTGGACAGGGAGACATTTTTCTCCCTCTCTCATAATACTAGAACCCAATGGGGTCATCCCATGAAGCCGATTGGTGGGAGATTCAGGACAGAGAAAAGGAAGTCCTTCTTCACACAGTGCATAGTTAAGCTATGGAATTCACTCCACATGATGTAGTGACGCCCCACCCCCACCCCAATGTGGACAGCTTTAAAGGGGGATTGGACGAATTCATGTAGGAGAAGGCTTTCAATGGCTACTAGTCCTGATGGGCTCTATGCTACCTCTAGGATCAGAGGCAGTATGCCTATGTACTGCAGTTGCTGGGGAACATGGGCGGGAAGGTGCTGTTGCACTCATGCCCTGCTTGTGGGTTTCCTGTGGGCAGCTGGTTGGCCACTGTGTGAACAGAATGCTGGACTAGATGGACCCTTGGTCTGATCCAGCATGGCTCTTCTTATGTTCACATAGTGACTGGTCATGCAGTGAGAGCTTTGTGGCTGAGTGGGAATTTGAGCCTGGGTTCCCTCGGTCTAGTTTGATACTCTTCCCTAGCCTTCCCCAGTCCCTACTGGATTATTTATTCATTCATTCATTCATTTTCTATATACCGCCCAATAGTCGAAGCTCTCTGGGCGGTGTACAGCAATAATTAAAAACAAACAATAAAATACAGTTAAAATATAAATAATAAACACTATAAAATTTTAAAAACCAATTTTTAAAAGTATCCCTAAAACAAGTTAATCAAACACGACAGCAAAAACAGTTTGCCACCCTACCATATACCATTTAATTATTAAAAGCCTCAGTGTAGAGGGCAGTCTTAACCTGGCACCGAAAAGATAGTAGAATTGGCGCCAGGCGGGCCTCAGCGGGGAGCTTGTTCCACAGTTGGGGGGCTACCACAGAAAAGGCCCTCCCCCTTGTCACTGTCCTCCGAGCCTCACGTGGAGGTGGCAGTCGAAGGAAGGCCCCAGATGTTGAACGTAGTGTATGGGTAGATTGTGGTTGGGAGAGACGTTCCATCAGATATTGTGGTCCCAAGCCGTGTAGGGCTTTATAGGTCAAAACCAGCACCTTGAATCAGGCTCAGAAGCATATAGGATTGGTAGCTTCAGTACTGTTACAGCTAACATCGACAGTGAAATCCAGCATCGTCTGAGCTCCGCAAGTGCCTCATTTTCTCGAATGAAACATAGAGTGTTCGAGGATCGGGATATTTGTAAGAAGACCAAACACTGGTTTATGAAGCCATTGTATTACCAACTTTATTGTATGCCTGCGAAACATGGACTATCTATAAACGTCACTTCCACCTCCTTGAAAGGTTTCATCAACGTTGCCTCCGGAAAATCCTTCGAATTACTTGGGAAGATAGGCGAACAAATGTCAGTGTACTGGAAGAAGCAAAGACTACTAGCATTGAAAAAATGATCCTTCAACGCCAACTTCAGTGGACCGGTCATGTTGTTCGAATGCCTGACTGCCGTCTCCCAAAGCAGTTACTTTACTCCCAACTCAAGGATGGAAAGCGG
Organism: Shinisaurus crocodilurus; assembly: GCA_021292165.1. Lineage (NCBI taxonomy): Eukaryota > Metazoa > Chordata > Lepidosauria > Squamata > Shinisauridae > Shinisaurus > Shinisaurus crocodilurus. The sequence goes on from JAHFWL010001406.1 coordinate 29,079, forward strand.
AATATCGGTGGTCAATATAAGAGGTTTAAAGATGTTCATAAGGCTAATCTAAAAAAATGCAATATAAACATCGAAAACTGGGAAGCTCTGGCCCATGAACGATCTAAATGGAGGTTGGCCTTTCACAAAGGTTCCATGGACTTTGAAGAAGCCCGAGTGCAAGGTGAAAGGGAGAAACGTGCTAAGCGAAAAGCACGTCAAATGAAGCCTTTACAGGACCATCTTCTATCTGGTAACCTGTGTCCTCACTGTGGGAAGCTGTGTGGATCTAGAATTGGCCTCCACAGTCACTTACGGACCCATCGCTAGAGTCTACACAATCTTCTTTAGAATTTCCTCCTTTTATCCGGAAGACAATCTTACTCGGTCACGAGTGATCGCATGATGATGATGATGACTGCTCTCTGGCCAGTTGCAGTGGTGGTGCTAAAGAGCAGTTAAAATCAGATGGCAGTTCCCTCAGCCTTCAAACTGCCAGAGTGTCTGAGGGAATAAGAAGCATGGGCTTTTCCACCACAGTCCCTGGTCTGTAATTCTTGTGGACTTACAGACCTGCTCAGGCCAGGGAGGTGGTGGCATGTTGGTGACATATCCCTCAAGCCATTGGGACACTTCCTGTCTAAGATGGTTAGCTGGTGGGTGTCTGTGCTGCAGCCAGCTTGGTCCTGAGCAAACCTGGAGGATGTGATGTGTGGGCAGAGATGAGGAGGAACATTGTTGGGAAGTCGGTATCTTGTTAACATTCTACATATTTCCACACAGGACAACCTGGAAGCTGAGCCCTAAGCGGGGGCACCACAGCAACATTCAAGCTCATTATTTTTTTGTAAGTAGGACTGTGATGTTAAGTACTTTGGGGAACAGAGAGGGGGCACTGGGGTTGGCCTGGCAACAGGAAATCTATGGGGATTCAAGGCAGGAAGGTCTAGTGTGTAGTGATAGCATCCTCCTTTTACAGAAGGCAGGAAAAAAGTAGGTTTCTAGAACCCCAGGAGGCTGGGCAGAGGTTTTTTCTATTGTATTCTCAAGAGTGTCAGGGGAAGTATAAAGAGACAGATTTAAGTTTATTCATTGGGTTCAGAACAGAAAAGGCAGATCTACCCACCTGTACTAGTATTTCCCAAGAAATGAATTAAGGCAAGGAATATGAAAATACAAAAATACCTTGGATTGCAAGTAACTTGGTCTGAGAGCGTTTTGCAAGACAAGCAAATTTTTAAAATAAAATTTGACTTGATAAACAAATGACGTCTTGCAATACAAGTACTGTCTTACGGTCAAGAAAAATGAAGACTTTACACTATCATTCTTTATTGCAGCTTAAATTAAAATATGTGTACAAATTTCTTATAGGGAATTTTGCTTTGATATACGAGTGTTTGGATTACAAGCACGGTTCTGGAACAAATTATGCTTCCAATCCAAGGTATTACTGAGGAGGAGGAGGAGGAGGAGGAGGAGGAGGAGAGGAGGAGGAGGAGAGAGAAGAAGAAGAAGAAGAAGAAGAAGAAGAAGAAGAAGAAGAAGAAGAAGAAGAACAACAACAACAACAACAACCAAACACCCTACTTAACTCAAGAGTTACATGCCTGCTTTCAGCTGGGTTTTAATCTTATTGTGCACATATTCAGTGTGAATCCATTTGCCATACATCTGTCCTGTTGCATCATTAAATCTAGAGCAAGCATGGAAATGTATAGCGCGCAATTTATCAATGAGGATGTGGTTTTTACATTCAAGTGTATACACACACAAGCCATTACAGAACTCGCCGGTGCCCACTCAGAAGCAATATGCATTACTGTAGATATCAGTAGATAACTATTTATAATTAATCCTGGAGGAATAGCCATCCTCAAATGAAGATGCAAGCGAAGGCGAGTTAGCAGAGGAGAAAAGGAATTCATCAAGTTCATCTGTTTCCATGGAAGTTGAAGCATTTGGCTTGGTCAGCTACGGTTCAAGCCATGCCTCCTGGTTAAGCAGCATTCCAGCGCCCATGATAGCATTAGCAGCTGCAGACTCATCACCGATTCTCTCATTAAGTGAAACATTTTCCAGTCAAGAATTAGAAGGAGCATCCATGCTGAGCGTTGGTTCACACACACATGCATATCACTTCATGCCTTTAGACTTGATTGCTGCACACTTGGGCCTAGTTAATACATTTATCGGGTTGGTGAAAGATGGGAGGGAGAAGCACACAATCCCCTTCTCTTCACAGTGAGTCTTTCCCTGTGAGTCTCTACCCTCCAGGATTGTAAGTTCCTGCCACCTGATATTCATGCACTGAATGCCCACATCGGCAAGGGCAACTTATACACCAAACCCCTATGTACACCAACTGCCTGTGATCTTCCTAGGAGGCCTTGCTGGTCATCCCATGACTGACAGCGGGTTGTTGATTGACAGCACGTAAGCAGGCCTTTGTGGTAGTGGCAGCCACCCACCCTCTGGAATGTTCTCCCACATGTGGCAGAAACTGAGGCGAACTTAAGACACCTCTCCAAGATGCGCCTGTTTGACACTCCCCCTGTCTCTCTCCCGACAAAGGTCATCATGCAGGGCGACCAAAGCTGTTCTTCTGTGCCAAAAACCAGACCTGAACCCACCCCAACTGAAATGGATCCAGATAATCAGTCTCATCCAGAGTGCCTGGAGCTGGTTGGCCACCACCCGCTCAAGGACCTTGCCAAGAAAGGAACATTGGCCACTGGCCTAAAATTATTAAGATCATCTCCGGGTCCAGGGAGGGTTTCTTCAGGAGTGGCCTCACCACTGCTTCTTTCAAGCAGTCCGGGAACCACTCCTTCGCTAAGAGGCATTGATCACCTCCTGGCCCCAGCCGCTGTTTGTTGTTTGTTTTGTTTATTTATTTTATACCCCGCCTTTTTCCTGCACAAGGAACCCAAGGCAGCCTTCCATTATCCTCCTCCTCTCCATTTTTATCCTCACACAACCCTGTGAGGTAGGTTTAGGCTGAGAGTCAGTGACAGCCCCAAGTCACCCAGTGAGTTTCATCAATGGCCGAGCGGGGAACTAGAACCAGGATTTCCCTCCTTGGCTGAATTGTATGAGCCAAGAGGGAAAGGGATCCAGTATGGACGTGCTTGCACGAACCTGTCCCAAGATGCACCTGTTTGCTCAGGCTTTCCCTTGAAGTGTGATTACCACATGCCGTGTTTCTACAGTTTTCTGTAATGTTTTTGAGATAGTATATTATTTAATATTGTTTATTATATTGGCCTTTTATAAATAACTAAATAAAATAATATTGTATTTTATGCATTTCTTATCGTAAACCCTTAGAGATCTTATGGTATCAGTGGCAACTAAGTAGTATAAACAAACAAACAAATATACAGTACATAAATGAATGAATGAATGAATAAATAAATACAACAGGCATAGGCTCATCTCCTTACTAGAAGAAACACTGCGTGACTGGGATGGAGCCACTCCTGTTGCTAGATGGGCATGGGGAGTCTACACATTTATTTATTATTTAATTCATTTAATATGTGATATTAATGGGCAGAGTGATCCTATGCCCCATTGGACAGTGTTGGGGGGGGGCATAGGATTCTCCCGATTCCCGATCTGGGTCATAAACAGACCTCTGTCCTCGGAGCTGGCAGTCTGCCACTCTGATTCGCTCCCCTTCCAGAGCTGGTGGAAAGTACCACTCTGGCTACTTCTTTGGGGTCTAAGAGCGACCCCAGAGAAGGGGTAAAGGGGGTGTTCCAGGGGGGTGGGGAGGGAAGGAGACTGAGGCTGCCAGGATATGATGTAAACTGACAGCATCCAGCCTCTTCCCTCCCCATATGAAGCACCACAGCTAGACGGATGAAAACTGGACGTCTAGCTGACTTGCAAGGCAGGAGAAGCACGGGCGGTGGACATAGCCTCCTCCGCTTTCCCCACAGGGAGGCCGGTGACTCCTGTGTCAGTGGGGCTGCTTATCCATTGCAGTTTTTTATTCTGAGCTTTATAGGAGCTATCCATGGTACTCCATGGTGGTGAACCTATATTGGGGGTGGAGCACAGCACGTGATGGCTCCTATAAAGCTCAGAGCAAAAGCTGCAATGGAGCCAGTGTGGCGTGGCGGGGTGGTGAGAGTGTCGGACTGGGACTCGGGAGATCCCGGGTTCTAGTCCCCCGCTCGGCATGAAACTCACTGGGTGACTTTTTGGGCAGTCACTGACTCTCAGCCTAACCTACCTCACAGGGTTGTTGGTGAGGATAAAATGAGAGGAGGAGGAGGCGGCGGCGGCGGAGGATGAAGCCGCCTTGGGTTCCTTGCGGGAAAAAGGTGGGGGTATATATAATAAATAAATAAATAAATAATGAGGAGCCCCACTGACATAGGAGTCACCAGCCTCCCTTGTTCCCCACCATGCATAGGATGCCCATAATCCTCCCAGTTCAGAGGCTTACGGGCATCTCAGTTGGATTGCATCCTTTCCATATATTATATATATATTACTGTAAGCACGTGTACAGGTGTATGTGCATAGAGGCATTCCGTTCATTGGACATCAGGGTCAGAGCAGGGAGGTGTGCAGGCATCAGGGTCAAGGCCGGTGGACATGTTTGCTCTTATGTTGTTTGTTGTTTTCATTGTTCTTGTTGCAGTTTTTATTCAGTTTTTATTCCCACTTTCTGATATAAAAATGCACAGAGGCTAACTAAGATTATAACAGAAGCAATGTTAACAAGCAATGGACTAAACAATTCTTCTTCTTCTTCTTCTTCTTTTCTTCTTCTCTTCTTCTTCTTCTTCTTCTTTCTTCTTCTCTTTCTTCTTTCTTTCTCTTCTTC
>JAHFWL010001407.1:0-104042 GCA_021292165.1 Shinisaurus crocodilurus
TGTTTGTTTATGTACGCGACCACCTAGTGTTGTCGGTCACGACTTGGATGTGGCAGTTCGAGAGATATTGCTCTAGGGCTTGTAGTGCTTTCCAAACGGCCATCAGTTCTAGCCAGTTGATGTGTTTGGCGGCTTGTGTTGACGTCCATGTGCCTTGCACGACGTGATCGCCTGAGTGGGCCCCCCATCCCAGCAACGATGCATCCGTTGTTAATAAGCGGTTCGGTGTCGGAGACTGGAACGGTATGCCCGCGTTCAGATTCGACTCCTGTTGCCACCACCTCAAGGACTCTCTTACGGCCCGAGGAAGATATAGTCGGACGGATGGTTTGTCTTTCTCTGGTTTGAACTCCTTGATGAACCATGTCTGAAGAGGTCGCATGCGAAGTCTCGCATATCGTACGACCGCAATTGTTGAGGCCATGTGTCCTAGTAAGCGTTGAATCGTGTGAGCGGAGCATATTGGCTGCTTCGAAATTCTTTTTGCGAGTGTCTTTACTTGGTGCACTCTGTCGCTTGGTAGATAAGCCCGACCTTCGAAGGCGTTTAGTTTGGCGCCGATGTACTGTATCTCCCTTACTGGTTGAAGGACCGATTTCTCCACGTTCAGGCAGAGTCCCAGGTCTTCTAGGAGGTACAGGGTCTCTTCCAGTGCATGTTGGAGCTCCCGTTTTGATTGAGCCACTAATAGCCAGTCGTCTAGGTACGGGAAGACGGTGATGCCTCTCGCCCGAAGATTCGCACAGACCACAGCCATACACTTCGTGAACACCCTCGGCGCGGTGGAAAGTCCGAATGGAAGAACTACGAACTGGAAGGTGTCGTCTCCCACTCGGAACCGAAGGTATTTTTGGGTGTCCTCGTGGATGGCGACGTGGAAGTACGCGTCCTTGAGGTCGATGGACGCAAACCAATCGTTCCTCTGAAGTAGTGGGAGGAGCGACTGGAGTGTGACCATACGAAATCTCTTTGGTGGGATAAAGAGATTCACCGTGCGAAGGTCCAGGATCGGTCTGAGTCCTCCTCCTTTTTCTTTACGATGAAGTACCTGGAGTACAGGCCGTCCTCCAAGCTCTCTGCGGGAACCGGTTGTATTGCTCCTTTCTGCAGGAGGTTTGACACCTCTTCTAGGAGCACTCGATTTGGACGGGTGGTCTTGATCCCGAGGAAAGGAGGAAGGACTCTGAACTTGATCCTGTATCCATGCTCTATTATGCTCAACACCCATCGATCCGTCGTGATGGTCCTCCAGGACCGGAGGTGTTGGTGGAGCCGGGAGCCGAAGAGAGGCGCATGAGGTGGTGGAGACGAGGCAATCGGTCTGCTGGTGTCGAGAACAGGCTGGACTGGAGGAGACAAGTCGGTCGGGCCGGCGACGGAGTCAAAGGCGCCGTCGAGTGAAGTCGCCCCCCCCTCCGCGAGCCCCTCGAGCGCTGTTGAGGGTAAAGGCGTTGCGGTGCCTGAGGTTGTGGGGCTTGAGGCCGACGATTCCCACCCCGATATTGTCCAGCTGGTTGATACTGTGTGGAGGGGTATGGGAACCGGGACCATCGTCTCGGCCTGAATTGTTGAGATGGGGGCTGGCGGACAAGTCCCATCTTCTTGGCCGTCGCTAGAGCCTTTTGAGCGGAGTCGAGGGAGTCATCCGTGGTGGCGTTGAACAGCCCTTCTCCGTCAAAAGGAAGGTCTTGTATCTTCGCTCTATCATCGGGAGTCAGATTGGTAGAGCGAAGCCAGGCGTGTCTCCTCAAAGCCACGGATCCGATCATCGACCTAGCGTGGCTATCGACCTGGTGGCGGGCAGTATTCATCTGTAAAGCGCCGATACTGGTTGCTTCCTTGATGTACTGTGCCGCCAGGTCCCTTTTGTCGTCCGGCAGGTAATCACAGAGGTCTCCCAGCTTCTCTGTGATGAACATCTGGTATCTAGCTAGCAGCGCCTCATAGTTAGATACCTTCAGCCCGAGGGAAGACGAGGAATAGATCCTACGGCCGTAAGAATCTAATGTCTTACCCTCTTTGTCTGCCGGCGTTGTGTGCTGTCTTCCCCCACGAGACTGCGCTGACTTAACTATGAGCGAGTTCGGGGTCGGATGGGAAAACAGGAATTTAGCTCCCTCCTCCTGGATTCTGTACATCGACTCCAGCCTCTTAGCTGTTGGTTTCGTAGAGGCTGGAGTTTTCCAGGTCTCCTGCACCGTCTCCAGCAGTGTTGGCAGGAAAGGAAGGAGCAGGTGGTTGGACTGTGTAGACTTCAGGACCGCGTAGATGTCGTCCTTTGCTTTTCCTTTCGCGGTTTTTGCCTCCACTCCGAGAGCTGTCACCATCCGGCTGACGTGCTCTGAGAAGCTGCCCATGTCTTCCGAAGGGGAGATCGCTTCCTTGGATTCCACCCGTGCATCTGGTGAGGTGGAATGGGAGGAGGAGGCCACTGAGTCCGAGTCCGATACGTACGCCGATCCCGACGACGAACAAGTCGCGACGACAGGGGCGAGAATCGTCTGGGCAGTCGAGGTCGAGGCGATCGGTTGGGTTGCGGTCTCGACGGGTGCCCGGAATACGGTCGTACTCTGCCTTGGCGTAGGAGATCTAGACCTATGCCTGCGCTCTCGAGGTGGGGAGCGTCGGTGCCGGTAGTAATAATCGCGCCTTCTCCGGTCAGGTGAGTCTCGGGATCGTGATCTGTAGCTCCTAGATCTCGAGCCCGAATAATAGGAGCCCAACCACGATCTGTCATCACGGCGGTGGGAGTAGACGGATCGGGAGGCAGAGTCTCTCGAGGGCGAATGGCGGCTTCGGTACCGAGGGGAACGTGATGGACCGTGCGCCCTCCGCTCTTCCCTAGCATATGCAGCTGGAGGCGAGAGACGTGGTGGAGGACCCCTCGAGCCCGAACGGGGTCGTTCCATCGGTGGCGAGGCCACAATTTCTCCCTCCGACAGGGAGGTGGTTATAGTCGGCGGTTGCTTTATTGGGGTTTTCGAACCCGATTCTCGATCTCGAGGAGACGTCGTCGAGATCGGAGGAGACTGGGGGGCAATCGGTCCCGTAGCTCGATCTCGAGCCCCAGTCATCGCCGACATTAGTAGAGCCGTACGCTCTGAGACCTTCATGGCAGCTGAGGTAGAAGGCTCAGCGTCCTTGCCAGGTTTGTCCGCCATTTTCTTTTTCAGGCGTTGCGCCTTATCTTTATGGGCCTTTTTCGCCAATTTCTTTGCCGCAGAAGTATCTTTTGCCGGCTTTTTGGCTGACTGGGATCCCCCAGGTCTCTCTTCCGGATCAGGCCCTTTAGCTGATAGAGACTGCTCCCATAGGAGAGCTCGCAGCTTAGTTTGGCGCTGTTTTCGGGCCTGTTTTGTAAAGGCCTGGCAGTCCTGGCAGGTCTCCATTTTATGGCCTTGCCCTAGGCAAAGCAAGCACAGCAGGTGCTTATCAGCGGGTGGGATTTTCGTCCCACACCGCTGGCATTTTCTAAAAGGTGCCTTCAGAGGCATAGTTAGAATAATAAAGAAGAGATTAGGAGATAGGTGGATGAGATCGGGGGAGAGATACGGGTATAGTAAGAGTTTTTTTGTAATGGTTTTGTTTTTTGTTTTTTTTGAAAAAAGGAGATAGATTAGTCGAAGCAAAAGGAAGAGAGAGAAGATTATGAAGTAAAAAGGTGATAGGAAAGGCTAACTCAGCTGAAAAACTACTCCGGAGAGAGGAGAGAAGAACCCGACGACTACACGCAATGGCGGTCGAAGAGGAACTGAGGAGATGGGCGGGAGCCGCGCTAAGGGACACGCGCAGGGGGAGGGGCTCCCGCCCAATTCACCTCAGCTTTAGAAGTTTCCCGAACGATCTCAGCGCAGGCGCCGAGAACCCATATGTGTGTGATGCACAGAGACCACGAAGAAGAATCCACTTTGCATCAGCTTTATTTAGCAAAGTGGATGCAAAATGAAAGCGTCAAGCCCGTGGGAGGCAGCATGCTCGCTGTCACTGGGTCACTATTTTGATTTGAAAACTATTATTTTTTTAGTCTGTCATGCCTGCTTCTATTGTATTTTACTGATGCTTTGGTTTTATTGTAATTTTAATTGATGCAATCCACCTTGTAGGCATCAGAAAAGTGTGGTACAAAATGGAGTATAAATAAATGAATAAATAAAAATATTAGGAGGGACTTTTCCATATCCCGGTTGGCAAAGAAGGCAAAAGCCATGGTGTCCCCTACTTTTGGGAATTCCATCCGATCCGTGGCAAGCATAAAAGAAGCTTCTTTTCATCACCACCCCCTTTCTGAGCTCTTGCAGAACTTGTGAGTGCCTCATAATAAATGCAGTGGCAAGATCTAAAAAGGCTGTTTCACACATTACAGAGCAAGAAACCTGGGTATGCCTTGCGGTGTACACTCTGTGGGAAGTAGTGGACAACGACAATCCCAGATCTCTGACAAATGCAGATCTGTGGTTTTAAACTCTTATTTGTCACACTTTATATGTTTAGGTGTTCTCTTAAGTTAGGTTTGCACTGTGAGAAGGTCCTAAGACAGCAGGAAAACCCTTTTAAAGTCTTCCTTTTCATTACCCATTTTTTAGTAATTTGAATAAATAGCACAAAAGATGCAGAGATGGGTTGCTACCATTTTCGCTGAAGGTGGATAACTCGCCCTTAGCAATGTGTACAAACCAAACCTCTCTACTCAGCAGGAGAGTAGTTTTGGTTTGGCATTAGACTGCTGAAGAAGGACAATTATTTATAATATGCAGGCTAGGAAATTAGGCCATTGTAGTTCTGCACAGGGGAAAGATTCATAAAAAGTCATGGAGAATTATTCTTATATAACTGACAATGACATCGTTGTAAGGCGGAAACACAACTTTATTTGTCTTACTTAAGATGATATATGGAGCACTTGTCTGTTTATTCTGCCGCAAACAGCTTCTGCCAGATACAGCAGCAATTCCCTTGGGGCGATCCACTGATAGTTATATGTTACTTGAGCAAAATTTCTCAAGTGAGTTCCTACTTACAGGTATCCATTATTTTAAATTCAAGGGATTTTGTTTTGCTGTTGTTGTTGGCTGGATCTTTTTGTTAGAAGAAGAAGAAGGAGGAATAATGTTACATGTAATATTGCTTCTTAAAATATAAATTGTGTCATAACACTGCAACGTTTTCAAATGCGTGTGTGCTTCTGAAGCAAAGGATGTATTGCTAAAGGGGGAAATGTGTCAATAAATTGGCGTAATAATCCAATCTGGCTCAGGTTAAAGGGACGTTTCTTTGTGGGATGCGGTTCAGACCTTAGCAAATAGCAGGCTACATAATTAAGCTGCTGTACCTGAGCGTTCCTGGAAGCTTATGGGCAGCTCAGAGGCACAGGAGTGACAATCAGGCGCTAAGCAGAGGAAATGAGCAGGCAATACTGCCCACCCACACTTCATTCTTTGTCTCCCCTGCCGTTTCTTCACCCCCTCCAAAGGATTAGGAGAACATGTCTTCTATTCTTCTGACTGTAACATTTGTATAATTCAGAGCTGTATTCTGAGCTTGGGAGGGCACACACACACACACACACACACACCATCAGTATTAGACAGTGAGCAAAAAAAAAAAAGAAGCACCAACACAACCCCCCCCCCCCCGTGCCACCCAGGCTTTTCTCATCTGCACAAAATTGTAAAGGTAATTTAAAAGCTGCAGTTACTGTGCTGCTAAGAGATGGGGGACAGCGCAGAACGCTCAAGGGGGGAAGTGGTGTAAAACAAAACAAAAGAACCCCAGTGTTTTCTTTGCCACTAAACAATCTAGGTCTGTGCTGCTCAAGGGAAGAAAAAGACCAGGAAAGACTGAATGGTGTCAACAATGGGCACCCCCCACCCAGACAACGAGCTGATGCCACTCCCCCCCCCCATTATGCCATTATTATCCGGTCATAACCATTAGCTGACGTCACAAGGCACAATCTTGGCTATATAGGCCTTGGAGTATAACCACAGGCAAAATTACAACCGGGATCGCAGGGATTCCTGTTACCCGGCTCGATTGGTACTAATCATTACAATCTCAACCGGAACAGGAAGAGTGGTGAATTGTCAGACAGCAAATTGTTTTGGGCTAACTTTGATCACATTTCCTGCATATGATTGTAGGTAGTCATACCATCTGCTTAGTGTCAAGGTTCCAGATCTGGCCAGCAATGTCAGTGGAGCGATGTATCCACTCCGGGTTTCAGTCTGAACTTTAAAGGAGCCGTCCATGGCACTGAACCTATTTTGGGGTGGGGTGGGGTTCAGCACCATGAATATCTCCTCAAAAGTTCAGACTAAAACCCGGAGTGGATACATCACCCCGCTGACATTGGAGCCCCCGGCCTCCACTGGATCTGGTAAACTGAAAATTGTGACATAAAGTACCTGCCTTCAGCAAATTATGATGAGATCCAATTAATGACCAGTCTTTTAAAAAGTGCTTTGAGATCCTGGAATAAAAGATGCTGTGGATATGCAAAGCATTATTATTATTCAGAGTTAACAACCAAATTTCAACCACTCGCACTTATCCATCTGAGCAGCATGCTCTCGAGGGAAGAAAACACATATCTTGTCAGCAGACAGTTGTCTTAAAGTGGGTTATAAAACCACCTTCTTGATCACCATCTGGAGTAACATTCACAACCAAGGGATACCAGATGTGTATGCATGGAGTGATACAACCCACTTTCTCATCCCATTAGACATAAAAGAGTTACAGCACTGGATACAAGTTAGTCCAGTCGCTTCTCTCATACACTGTGAAGAACTGGTGCTCCAGGGGATCCACAAAATGACCCGAGAGAGCCTCATAAACTTAAAAATGGCAAAAATTTCAAAAGAAGCAATAATCGTTAGTCATATGCTTATCTATTATGCAGTGTTGCAAATTGGGAGGAATGTCTTCCTTGCACCTGCATGAACTAGCCTACTATGGGGATTTTTTTTTAATTTTAATTTTGTTACCATGCAATCCTATTCATGTCTACTCAGAATTAAGGCCCACTGAGTTCAATTGAGCTTATTCCCAGGTAAGTGGATATAGGATTGCAGCCTCAGTCACTTGTTATTCCTACCTTTCCTACCTCATGCAAATGGTGCAGAAAGCTATTGTTGATTGTTATGTAGGAAAGCAAGAATAACTTTACTACAATGAACTGCAGACCTCAATAAAATCATTGCAACCAACACTACAATGTAACATATATGATATGCAATGGGAGAAAAAACTGCTTCTACATTACCTCTTGTAAGGATCAAATTTCTCAGACTGCCGAGACTGAAGCAGAAAACTCAAAAGAGGTGTGGCAATCTTTGTTGCATCCTAAAGAAAGAAACTGGTTAGGATTTCCCCATTAGGAAATGCAGTTGTTTTAGAAGGTAATTTTTTTAAAAAAAAAGTTCTTGATGAGTTAAAAGTATTGATCCCTGCATATGTGTACAGTTTAGCTAAAGTCCAACGGTATGCTTAAGGTAGTAGATTGTATGCTTTTCAGCTGTGTATCTGAAATATGAAAAACCCTCTCATCCGAGCAGCATCAGAAGAGAAATGACTCCACGGAAAGGAGGTGGTCTGCAGTTTGGCATCTGAATGGGTTTCAGCTTATTTTGTTTTCAGGACAAGCTGTAAGACCTGGTTCTCATGACACAACAAGCCAGAGTATGGGCTGAGTATCGGTTGAGTGTGGTTGTCGTTGAACCATGGGTTGTTGTTGAATCATGGGTTGTTGTTTGTTGAATCATGGGTTGTTGTATTGTTTGTTGGTGAGCCCAACCAACAAACCATGGTTTGTTAACTATGAACAACCCCAGAGTTCACAACCCAACACAAACCATGGGTTCCCTTCGTTGGACAGCAATAGCACCCTCCCACTCGTGCCCTCAGCAACTGGTATTAAGAGGCATATTGCTTCCAATACTGTCTGGCGCTAATATATAGCCATCATGACTAGTAGTCATTCATAACCTTATTCTCCAGTCCTCTTCAGAGAACTGAGGAAGCTGTGCACTAAGGGTTATGTGGCATGTACAGCGGTTGTGATATGCAGCATGACAGATGATGATGCAGCAAAAGATGATGCAGCTGTGCATGTTATGTTTGCAAATTATCTACCTGGGCAATTCTGACAGGTCCTTGTGTCGTTCATCTGATTTTCCTTTTTTAAACGAGAGCAACATCATGGCTTAGTTGGCTGGATAGTATTAATAACTGCATTACATAATGCGTGCAAAAAAATATGATATAAAGAGCCAGGAGTTGTCATTATCTTGACTTAAATCACCTCCCTTACTCTAATATAGGGGTGCAGAACTACAGGCCTGGAAGCCAAATCCAACCATCTGGGGCTCCCGATCAGTCCCCTGGGGGTCCCAGATGACCACACACCCTTCACCTGGCTCCAAGCAGCCCTTTCTCCCAACCACCAATCATTTGGTGGCTTCCCAACTTTTGTGCAGTTTTCCCCCCATTCTAAAAGGTTGATAGGCCTCTCCTAAGGCTTAGTTACTGGCAGTCAGAGCTTTAAGGTACTATCCACTGGGGTTTTTGGATGGTTTTTTTGGGGGTGTGTTGCAATTTTGGCCTGCCCCGTTTGACTTTGTCCCTACCTATACCTTCAGGTGGCGTCGAGAGCACATAATGCAGGCCACATGCTGAAGCTAAGCATGTATGAGCCGGGTCAGTGCTTGGATGGGTGACTGCCTGGGCTGCCCACATCTGTTCTCCTGCATTGAGCAGAGGGTTGGACTCGATGGACTTATAGGCCCCTTCCAACTCTACTATTCTATGATTCTATGATTCTACCACTGGAATGTGGCCCCAAAAAGCTTATCCAAAATGGAATTCTGTCTTTAGGCTGAAAGAGGTTGTGCACCCCTGCTCTAAGGGGTGAAAAACCTCAGGCCCAGTGGTCAAATCTGACCCTCCAAGGGCTCCCAATCTGGCCTTCCAGGTGTCCCCAGAAAACCATGCCCCGTTCCCATGGCTGAACCCCATTTAGTTTGGTGATTGACCTGGCTCTTGTGCAGTTTTATCCCTATTCTAAAAGGATGAAATGCCTCTCCTAAGGCTTAGTTACTGGCAGTATGGGCTTTAAGCTACAACAGGCTGGTCTTTTGAGGCTTTTGGCCCCACCCCTTTTCCCTTTGGCCCCACCCACCACTGGAATGTGGCCCCCCGAGAGCTTCTCCAAAATGGAATTCAGCCCTTGGGCTGAAAGAGGTTCTGCACTCAAGTCTAGTAGGAAGAACTGGGTAGTGGTGGGTCTTATGCAGCCGGAACATTCATGGGATACATGTGCAGGGATGGTCTGCCAATGTGTTCTAAGAAATATGGAATCAGGGGAGGCTGGTGACTCCTATCTCAGTGGGGCTCCTCATCCATTGCAGCTTTTATTCTGAGCTTTATAGGAGCTACCCATGGTGCTGTACTTCCCCCCCCCCCCCAAAAAAAAGGTTCACCACCATGGAGCACAATGGATAGCTCCTATAAAGCTCAGAATAAAAGCTGCAACGGATAAGGAGCCTCACTTGCATAGGAGTCACCACCCTCCCCTGAATCTGAATAATCCACAATGTCTATTTTTGCTGCTATTCAGTGGCATATTGTTTTAAGCATATTCGCAAGAGTAAGAGTGTCACATTTTGCCAATGGCTTTGCACAAATCAAGGGTTTGTTTTTTAAAATTCATAGTATTTCCAATGTATTTCCTTTACTAAAAATTTAAATCAATTCACCTCTGGAGCACTGCTGCAACTTGGGTTGATCAGAGGTTGTTTACACTAAATGGAAGCAGCTTGTGTGCAGCATAGCAAATTGTGGGTTAATTAACCCACAATTAACCCACAATTTGCTGCCGTGATGTAGAAAGTGGCCCATTCTCTTTCGTTTAGTCCCAGTCATGACAGTCACCATTTTATAGAACCAGCAAAATGAAGCATAAATACAAGGGCATTTCAGCAGCAAAATGGTGCTAAGCACAGAAAGTTCAGGCCAAAGACATATGCTTTGTGTTTAAACCCCTATTTAGAGTGCTAGCATTTGAAGCACAGTCAGCAGGCTTAGGTACAGTTGCCTAAAGTTCAAGTGATAATGTCAATACACATCCACTGCTACCAACTCTATGCAGACCATCCTGACATAGTCGATATCAGTGCTGGCTTCATGGGTTTTGAAGGCCCTTGGGCACGACACCTTCAATGAGCCCCCTCCCTCATTGAGTCCATCATTGGACTATCCACCCCCATTGTCACCAGCTGCTCTTGCTCCTCATCCTCGTTCTCATCACAGCTACCACTTGCTTGCTTGACAGGCAGAGAGCCAGTGAGCAAGGAGGCAGGGGCATCAGCTGCTCCCCCCTTCTCACCACCACCGGTGTCTGGGCCAGAGCAGGTGAATAAGCAGATTGCAATGGGGAAGAGGAGGAGCAATGCCAGGGGTGTCTTTTCAGTGGGCCCCTGCTAGGGTCTGGGTCCTTGGCCAGTGCCCGACCATGCCTACCCTTGACTCTGGGAGCCCTTGGAGGGTCAGATTTGACCACTGGGCCTGAGGTTTTTCACCCCTTAGAGCAGGGGTGCACAACCTCTTTCAGCCTAAAGACAGAATTCCATTTTGGATAAGCTTTTTGGGGCCACATTCCAGTGGTAGAATCATAGAATCATAGAATAGTAGAGTTGGAAGGGGCCTATAAGTCCATCGAGTCCAACCCTCTGCTCAATGCAGGAGAACAGATGTGGGCAGCCCAGGCAGTCACCCATCCAAGCACTGACCCGGCTCATACATGCTTAGCTTCAGCATGTGGCCTGCATTATGTGCTCTCGACGCCACCTGAAGGTATAGGTAGGGACAAAGTCAAACGGGGCATAGCCTGCTGTTCCTGTTCATAGCCTGCTGAAAGCTGAAACCTGCAAAACAAAAGTCACCACGTACACGTATATTTGGAAGTATGTGGAGTAAGGGGTGCTGCCAATCAATGCTTCCAGTCTCTGTTAAAGCCAACGGAGCTGCCCAGCTCATTCTGATAGTATAGGTGGGCTTGTAGATGGGCTTCCACAGGCCTGAAATATCTACCTCACAAACATAATATTGGCAACTTCCTAGATTCACAAAGGCGGTTCCTTCCATGCCACTCTTTCAGTGGGCCAGGCAGATTTGGGAATAATTTAAATAGGGAAAAAGAAAAGAGGGCATGCATCACCGAAACAGAGGGCAAAAGAGAATGTCAATTTTCATAACATTTGTATCTGCTCATTTATATGTATAGATGAATTTAGAAATACAGTCATGCCTTGGATTGAGAGCATAATTCGTTCTGGAAATGCGCTTGTAATCCAAAACACTCTTCTATCAAAACGAAATCCCCCCCAAAAAAATTTGTATAGAGATTTTTAATTTAAGCCGTACTACAGTACTTGTATTACAAGACATCGCTTGTATATCAAGTAAAAAAAAAATTAAATAAGTATTTAAAAATTGGCTTGTCTTGCAAAACGCTCTCAAACCAAGTTACTTGCAATCCAAGGTATTACTGTAATTATTATGTGCCTTGCTCAGTCTGCTGTCCAGTGTTGCTGATGATGGGTGACTTCAAGGCCCAGCTCTTCCTTCGGATGCTTCTTTATCTTTATACTGGGCTTTGACTGGACAGCCCTTCAAATAGAGCAGTGTTCTCCAACCTTGGGTCCCCAGATATTTTTGGCCTACAACTCCCAGCATGCCCCAGCTAGCTACGCTGGCTGGGGCATGCTGGGAGTTGTAGGCCAAAAACATCTGGGGACCCAAGGTTGGAGAACACTGAAATAGAGGATGCTTTCAAAATAGACAACAGCAGCCCTTCAAATAGAGGACTGTCCTCTGCAAAAGAGGACACCTGGCCACCTTGTAGACATTTTTGCCCCCCTTTTGTAGATGCTGCAGCTTGGAGTGAATCTCCACATCATGCCCCTCCTTCTCCAGCCTGGACAGCATTAGTTGTTTTTCCTCAAGTTTCTGATTCGATTTGTGTCTGCCCAAATGGCAGCAAGATCTCCAAAAAGGCACTTCAGACAGCAGATGGGGGCAGCAGAGAATAATGGACAAGAGCAGCAGTGAACAAAGGAGGTGAGTGCTAAGGATTGTGGATCTGGACGCCAAAATACAAGCAGCATCTATTTCCGTGCAGATGCAAAACTAGCCCTGGTGAACAATCCTACACAAATGCACATGGGCTGAAAGTTCTGCTCCAAAGCTTTTCCTTTCCTCTCCCTCCGTGTACATTTCCTCATTATTTTTCTCTGCGGCTGTGATTTCTCACGGCTAGTCACTGACAGTATATAAAATGCATGAAGTCCTTCCAACAAACACTGCATTGAAACAATTTTTAAAGTTGGGGGAAAAAATAACAGGAAATTCACACTTAGGCCCTTGAGAATGAAACATGACATATGTCCACCAACACTTAGGCACACTGGGGGGCATTATAAAAAGTAAATAAAGGTCACACCATGGTGCCTAGCTGTTGGAAGACATGGCTTTTGCCATTAAGTTGTCATTTCCTCGCTTCCTTACTCCTTAACTTCGCTGTTCTTTGGGTTTCTGACTTGGGGTGGATAAATTTTACCTCCTTGTGTTTTATAAAGCAATCCACGAAGTGTCCACGTTTACAGACTAAAAGTTCACATGCTCCTTGACATTTTATAGACTACCCGGAACAAAGCTGTACCTTGCCAACTGAGAGGCAGTCTAAACTCAGGCTGCAGATAAAATTAGGTAGTATACAGATGTGTTCCCTTAATTATATATGTTGGGGAGAATGTAACTAGAGCTGCCTTTTAGGAATGCTGACAGCTCGTGCTGGCAAGTTCTGGTCTGATCCTATCACCTTCTTGCAGCGCAGGCAGAAGCAAAGGCTATCATGGTATCCTGTGCCCAGGCAGGGCAGAGCCAAATATCCATTTCCGATCTGGCTGTCAGTCACTGGCCTCCTGTGAAGAAGAGAGAGAGGTCAGGTTAAGGGAAAAGGCATTACAGCGCTGGTCCTACCAGTAGGCGGAATGAGGCGGCCCTCTTTTGGGCATCCTGCAAGGGCAGCAAATCATTACTTATGTAATTTATTAGTATTGTCTTTTTACCGTCAGGGAGAGGAGCTTGAAGAATTTCCGGCCTCAGGTTCCACAATAACACTTATGATTTATTTAGAATATTTTTGAACCATCCCTCCACTCAATGAGTGCTTGAGGCAGGGTACAATAATAATAATAAAAAAATACAAAGATTAAAATGCATAAAAATATAAAACTGTAAAACATATTTTAAAACCGGAGATTAATGCTGAAAACAGAGCGGCATTAACTATTAAAAGCTTGGAAGAATAATATTGTCTTCATCAGCTATCTAAAGGACAGTAAGGAGGAGGCTTGCCTAACTTTCCTGGGGAGGACATGCCACACATGGGGTGCTGCTGCACAAAAGGCCCTGTTATGATGAATGCCCACTGCTCTCAGCTCTCGGAGGGGGGGGAGGCATGCAACAGGGCTTCAGATGATGAGCACAGATTTCAGGCAGGCTCATATGGGAGAAGAAGGTCTTTCATCTAATATCCTGACTCCAAGCCATTTAGGCCTTTATAAGTACAAACCAGCACATTGAACGGAGCTTGGAAACAGATTGGAAACCAACACAGCTGTTCCAAGATTAGTGTTATATGGTTTGTAAAATGCACACCAGACAAAAGTCTGGCTGCTGTGGCTTGCACTAGCTGAAGTACTAGCTCTGGGGTGCAGAACCTCAGGGCCACAAGCCTGCCTGGAATCCCAATCTGGCCCGCTGGGTTCCCCGGTTGGCCCCACTTCCTTTCCCCCAACCAACTGGTAATTTGGTGTGTAGTCTTTCCCTGCTGTTCAAAGGTTGAAATGCCTCTCCCAAGGTTTAGTTACTGGCAATAAGAGCTTTAAGCTACAACATACCCTCCAACATTTCACAGATGAAAACAGGGACATCATAAAAGGTATGGTTAAGCAACATGAAGGTGTGATCAGGCAGGACCGGTGCAGGGCAGTTTGGCGCCCTAGGCGAAATAAAATTTGCGCCTCCCCTCTCGTGCCGTGGGGGGGGCTCCGGAGCAAAGCAGCCCTGCTCTGCAAACACCCCCCCGTGCCGCCGCCGCCGCCGCAACCACCACCACCACCACCACCTACCTACCTACCTTCCCCCGCCCTGGCTGCTGCCACTGCCTCCGAAGAACCCCCGCACTCTGTTTTTTGCCGGGGAAACCAGGGCAACAGGGCTGTTTAAGCCCTGTTGCCCTGGTTCCTCCCGTCAAAACAACGCGGGCAGGGCTCCGGAAGCAACACTGAGAAGGTAGGTAGTGGGGGGAGGCGTGGGGGAGGGGGGCGGCTTCGACGGCTTCGGCGGGAGGGGGAGGCGTGGCGGCGGCTTCAGCGGGCGGGGGAGGCATGGCGGCGGCTTCGGCAGGTGGGGGAGGTGCAGCGGCGGCTTCGGCGGGTGGGGGAGGTGCTTCGGTGGGCGGGGGAGGTGCGGCGGCGGCGGGCAGGGGAGGCGCTTCGGCGGCTTCGGCAGGCGGGGGAGGTGCGGCGGCGGCTTCGGCGGGCGAGCAGGGCAGCGGGGGAGGAGGCCCGGCGGGGGCGGCGTGGTGGCGGCAGCAAAGAGGAGCGCAGCGTTTCTGCGCCCTCTTCAGACCCGTGCCCTAGGCAACCGCCTAGTTTGCCTAGCGGTAGCGCCAGCCCTGTGATCAGGAGAGTGTGGCCAAGCAACATGAGGGTGTGGCCAAGGGTATGGCCAGACACCCAAAGAGCATGGTCAGGTACAATTTATTTTTATTTATGTATTTATTACATTTGTTAATCGCCCATCTGGCCGGTCACCCAGCCACCCTGGGCAATGTACAATTAAAACACTGCAATAAAACATGACAATTAAAACAGTATAAAAAATTGTACAAAAGTTATTAGAGGAAACACACATCTTATATATTATAATTATTACATTATAATATTATATATTATTTTATAAGTGACTTTTGTAATATTTTTTAAAACTTACTTAAACTCTTAATTGTTGATATCTAGTGTTTTTCATGGGTGTGTGTGTCAGTGCTTGCAGGGCAATCTCTTTCTTTTTGTTTTAAAATGGTCAGGATTGGCACAAATTCAACAGGTGAAGCTTACCCCCCCCCCCAAACATGGAGCTTCAGAGAGAAGGGGAAGTTTTTTGCATTTCCTTCTGACACTGTAAACTCACCTGTTAGAGGCACAGAGTCAGCTCTGTTAGGAAATAAAATCTTTGGCAATATAAAGATAGGAATCATGTGATAAATTCCCTCATTCACCTCTCCCTCCCTCTGTCCAGGCCACTGGGTGCAGCCTCCTTTTCAGCAGGTAGAGCGTGTGTGCATGTGCGCACACATCCTCCCAGCATCTGTCTCTCTGTGGAACTGCTCGTGGAGCTGCTCGAGCCTAAAAAGAGCTACACTTAAAGGGGCCATGCCATGGGCAAAATTGCAGCTAAGCTTGCAGTTTTAGCTTAGCTGCAATTTTGCCCATGGCATGGCCCCTTTAAGGAAAGATTAAAAAGTTTAAATTCGGGACTCTGCATGACAAAGTGAGAAGCCTGGTTTTTGTGACAGTCCCAGCATTTTCGGGGTAGTTGGAGACTATGCTACAGTACGCCAGTATTTTTCCTATTATGGCCCCTTTTGCCTTTGGCCCTGCCGACCACTGGAATGCAGCCTCGAAGAACTTCTCCAGAATGGAATTCAGCCCACGGGCTGAAATAGGTTCTGCACCCAATACTTGCTGAAGCAGCACACCTTGACCTTGGTCAGTGCAGTATACCATTTGCTGTTCTGCCTCAGACAACAAAATGTTGTGGGGCTGTCCTGTTACGCCAGTGTGGCGTAGTGGTTAGAGCAGTGTTCTCCAACCTTAGGTCCCCAGATGTTTTTGGCCTACAACTCCCAGCATGCCCCAGCCAGCTACGCATGCTGGGAGTTGTAGGCCAAAAACATCTGGGGACCCAAGGTTGGAGAATACTGGGTTAGAGTGTTGGACTGGGACTCAGGAAGTCTGGGTTCTAGTCCCCACTCGGCCATGAAACTCACTGGGTGACTTTGGGCCAGTCACTGACTCTCAGCCTAACCTACCTCACAGGGTTGTTGTGAGGATAAAATGGAGAGGAGGATTGTGTAAGCTGCCTTGGGTTCCTTGCAAGAGGAAAAAAGGCGGGTGTGTGTGTCTAAATATAATAAATAAATAAAATAAAATAAAGCTGCAATCCAGCATAGAATTAAGCTGCTGATGTTTCTTTTAAGCAGCATAAATATGCACCAGATTGCAGCTGAAGGCAACAGGAGCAGGTCCTCAAATTGCTCAAACCAACCTGTCCCCTAGTTATTAGGAGCCTCTGCTGCCGTTTCCTGGCTGTGTACCCGTGTAGGATTGTTAGGGTGTTTCACCATCTTTAATTCCTTTGAATCATTAAAATAATGGGATTTGAAAAGGGGCTTTCTTGAATTCTATGGATCGAATCTGGAAGAGACAGGTAGTCCAAATGACATGCTTTATTATATGCTCCTACTCAATGACTAGACTAAAGGAGACGGGAATCTTCATGTGGTGATACCACCAATGTCCAAATCCAAAGAGGCACTATTAGGTGACATTTCTATCTGTATAAACTGTTGCTATGTTCTTATCTCCTATGAACAGAAGGAGGATGGAACAATTCAGGGCCATGGCTTGTTTGAAAGCAACGATGGATGAGCAGGGAAACCCTGTAATTGTGCTCGGCATCTTGGGAGTAGATAAGTTGGCAATCAACAGCTGAACATACTTGATAACAAAGGGTTGACTATTTATCTTGAGTTGAGGGTGGCTAGGCGACTTCTAACTATGCCTAGCTTGTGGTCTACTTGCATTTTGTCGAGGGGCCTGGACTTACTGCTGGCTTCCAGATGGGCGACTCCTAGTGCTGATAAACCATGGCTCTTTTGCTGTAAGCCATGAGTAATATGAGCAGGAATTTCAATTGACTCTCCACACTATCTGGGATGTTTAAAGTATTTCTTTGCTGCATTTCAAGACCATGTTCTTCCTAAGGCAGCTTACAATATGCAACAGCAAAATGCAGTATAAAGATACAAAAGCACCTTTAATTAATTTATTTATTACATTTCTATCCCGCCTTTCTTCCAGCATGGAACTCAAGGTGGCTATATGCGGTTCCCAGGAGGTCTGCCCTCCAAGCACTAACCAGACCCAGATCTGCTTAGCTTCAGCATGGTGGCTGCCTCACGTGCCTTCAGACCGTACCCTGGGACCCTTTAAACAGTTTTTAAATTTATATTAAAACATTTAAATTTAAATTAAATGTAAACAGTTTTTAAAATAGGCTAGTTAAAATGCCATTTCAAATATTTAACGGCAGCAAATATCATTACACTTTCCCAATTAAAAGCCAGAGAAAAAAAGATGTTTTGAAAGCCCTCTTAAGGGCAGTCACAGATGGAGCCAGTCATCTCTCTCTTGGAAGAGGGTAGGAGCCACCACTGAGTTCTACAGGGTAGGAGCCACCACTGAGAAGGCCCTCTCTCTAGTGCCCGCCAATCCTACTGATCTTAATAGTGGGCTAGTAAGTAAGGCCTCCAAAGATTTTCTTAAAGTATGGGCAGGTTCGTATGGGTGTAGGCTGTCCTTCAAAGAACCTGGACCCAAACCATTTAGGGTTTTAAAAGGCAACACCAGCACCTTGAATTGGCCCCAAAAATGTATTGGCAAGCAGCTCAGCTGGTACAGAATTGGATATGATCTGACCATTTATCCCCAACAAAGACGTAGTAAGCAGCACATTCATTACTGAATGCTGAAGTTTCCAAGTTGTCTTCAAAGACAGCCCCACATAGAGCGCATTACAGTATTTTAGTCTGGTTGTAACTAGGACGTACATATCTGAGGCTAGGTCCTCTATCTTTACCAAAATTGGTAAAAGGCACTCCTGGCTTCTGCTACTACCTGTGCTTCCACCATTAGTGACAAGTTCAGAAGGTCTCTCAAGCTATGGACTTGGGTCCTTCAGGGTGAGTGCAACCCCATCAAATACCACTGGAATCTCTATCCAGATCAAAAGTACTTCGGTCTTGTCTGAATTAAGCTTGTACTTGTGTGGCTATTTTACTTGTTCTGTACGTCTATCCTGCGGTGTTCCATCCGCACCAGTGGTTGTGACATATCTGCATGGGTGGAGGGACATCTCAACCGTAACACAGCTCCCTCCAGCAATGAGCAATCAACAGCAGAGGGGTAGCAGTGCACTGTAAATCAGTATGTTGCTAATATTTTAATACATACTTTTAAATGAGCCAGAAAAGTGTTTTACGGCTAATTAAAAGACAGATTTAAAAAAGGGGGGGTTATAAAATGGTGCCCACTAATCTGTAACCTTTGAATATGTGTTGCGCTACAATAAGTTCACCTGTCCGTTACGTCAGTGAATACATCAAACCCACCCTTCTTTAAAAAGATGGACGGCTAGCGCTAAGGGCATCTAGAGCTTCTCAAAACAGTTGGTATGAAGAACTCCCTTTCCAGCAAGACCCCTCAGAGCCTTTTGATTTTACTACTTCTGCAATCTCTGAGAGATTTAAATATCTCCCAGCCTTGTCTTTGGCTTAAGGAGTTCTAACGCACCACAGGGGTCAGAGCTTATAGGGCAGTATCCAACGCTACCCCTGCACCTCCGCTGATCATGTTGTGCCACCAGGATCCACCACTGGTGCAACAGAAAGCTAGCACTTCCTAGAGCAACCCCAGAAATGAGCGCTCGTTTCCAGAACGGGACAGATCAGTGGAGTTCCCTGCTGCGAGCTCTGCTGAACCGTTCTGTTCCAGAAATGGACACTTTGGCCCATTTCCAGTGGCTTTAAGAAGCGCTAGCTTCCCATTGTGCTCATTGTGAGTCCCACTGGTGCATGGGCAGCATTGGATTCTGCCCTCAGTATCCCCAGCTCAATAAATCTACATTCTAGCTCCATAGCGTCCCCCAATCCCCAGGAAACAATGCTCACTTGCCTTGGTCCTCCTCACTCCTCACAATATGGACTTCCCACTCCCACTGTCTCCCCCCTGCCTATCTCTCCTATGCCACTGTGACTTGGACACACTGCTCACATGCGCAGTCCCACTCCCAGCCATTTCTGGAATGCCTAATGTGCAAGCAGCCACTGCCTGTTTATGCGCCTTTTCAGTACTGCAGTTGTTGTACCATTTCTCGCTTCCCCAGGCACATACACTTGATTCCTTACCATAACTTGCAGCCATGGGTGGGTCCAATTTTAACATCAAAAGGAGCACATGGATGAAGGCAGCTGAATCCCCCCCCCCCATACTTGCTGATACATCACCGCAGGCACTTTCCCCCCAGCCCAGCTCACTTTTGGTATCAGAGAAAAGTGGGCTGGGGAGAAGGAAAGGAAGTGATGAATCACAGGGATGTAAATTAGGGAAAAGTTCAGATCACCTCACTGTGGTGCTCCTTTTGATGTTAAAATCAGACCCCCCCCCCCAACTGCATGTTATACCTGACCTGGCCAGAAGCATGTCACTGAGAGTTAGCTTTTTGTTTACTCTAGTGTAAGTATGTGCAGATTTGGAACAGGACTTCCACACATTGGGAAGGAAAGATTAAATCTCCCCCCCCACCCCACACACTATTTCCCCCTGAAATTCCACCTCCCCCCCAAAAAAAACCCATTAATGCCAATGGAGGCTTCTTTTTTTAACACCCCCCATGGGGTGACACCAAGGGGGGGGGGTTAACCCTCCCCTCCCATTGCGTGTTGGTCACAATCCAAATTTGGGCCATGAGCGCTTACACTAGAGGAGATAAAAAGCGAACCCTGAGATGCACACTGTGCGATTCACTCTGTGACAAAGCTTGCAGACAAACAGAAATGAGGTCAAGCAATAAATACTGGGGGGCAGGCAAGAAAGTGGCACAAGAAAGAATTTGATGTAGGGGATTTCAAAGCAGGTTGGATCCCTAACAGACTCTCCCCAAAACTGAATTGTGTTTGAAAGTAACAGTATCGTGTGCTAACTCTGTTCTCAATATTAACAACTCATTTCTAACTCTTGGCACTTTTATGATGAATCTTGTGAATTTAGAGTTTCTTAAGCCTTCAAACCACATGACTTGCTATAAATCAGAAGTATCTTCTTTCTCAACAGACTGCCGTCTATTTGAGAGGTTGACAAAAGACTAAAATAACAAAGGACCACATTTTATTTGTATGGTAGCCCTTGATTTTAAAGCTAAATTTAGGGCTTTTTTTCTTTATTATTATTTCTGGAAAACCTCTGTGGGTTGATGAAATATATTTTCTTCACGGGAAGATTATTGCTCAGATTTAAGAGAGTCTACACAATCCAGCCAAAGGGAATGTTTCTCATAGTCCTATGGATTTCAGTGGGAGATATTATACATGGAAATATAGAGAATATCTTTCGTTTTATTATTATTGCTTTTGTTTATTATTTTTGAACATTATAACTGCAGTTATCGCTTGATCACCCAAATGAATGAAAGGGCACTTACATCTTGTCAAGGGGAAACTTCCCACCGGTGTGGGAATTATATATCGAACAATCTCAGCAGGCTGAAAGCAAAAAGTAAGGTAATTACAACCTCTGTTGTGGAACTTCAGTATGCTGATGATAATGTGGTCTCCGCACATTCAGAGGATGATCTCCAAACTATCCTAAATGCTTTTGCAGAAGCATACGAAAAACTTGGTCTCTCACTTAACATCAAAAAAACCAAAGTGCTTCATCAGCAAGTGCAAGCCAATCCTTTGGTGATGCCATCTATCCAGCTTGGCGGGACAATACTGGAAAATGTCGATCATTTTCTCTATCTTGGCAGCTATCTTTCTGTTACAGCTAACATCGACAGTGAAATCCAGCATCGTCTGAGTTCCGCAAGTGCCGCATTTTCTCGAATGAAACATAGAGTGTTCGAGGATCGGGATATTTGTAAGAAGACCAAAACACTGGTTTATGAAGCCATTGTATTACCAACTTTATTGTATGCCTGCGAAACATGGACTATCTATAAACGTCACTTCCACCTCCTTGAAAGGTTTCATCAACGTTGCCTCCGGAAAATCCTGCAAATTACTTGGGAAGATAGGCGAACAAATGTCAGTGTACTGGAAGAAGCAAAGACTACTAGCATTGAAAAAATGATCCTTCAACGCCAACTTCAGTGGACCGGTCATGTTGTTCGAATGCCTGACTGCCGTCTCCCAAAGCAGTTACTTTACTCCCAACTCAAGGATGGAAAGCGGAATATCGGTGGTCAATATAAGAGGTTTAAAGATGTTCATAAGGCTAATCTAAAAAAATGCAATATAAACATCGAAAACTGGGAAGCTCTGGCCCATGAACGATCTAAATGGAGGTTGGCCTTTCACAAAGGTTCCATGGACTTTGAAGAAGCCCGAGTGCAAGGTGAAAGGGAGAAACGTGCTAAGCGAAAAGCGCGTCAAATGAATCCTTTACAGGACCATCTTCTATCTGATAACCTGTGTCCTCACTGTGGGAAGCTGTGTGGATCTAGAATTGGCCTCCACAGTCACTTACAGACCCATCGCTAGAGTCTACACAATCTTCTTTAGAATTTCCTCCTTTTATCCCGGAAGACAATCTTACTCGGTCACGAGTGATCGCCTGATGATGATACCCACTTGCCTGAGAGTAAGCCCCATTAAACTCCATGGGTCTTACTTCTGAGTAGACCTGCCTGGGATTGCACTTTTGATTAGTTTGATCGGGGTTTTAATCAATTAATCAATTATTTTCAAATAAATTTGCATATATGAGTAACACATTAGACCCCAAATGACTTCAAGGAATAAGGAAGTGTGCTCTTTAGCTCAGCCCCACCAATTAAAATTTGCCCCACCAATTAATCAGCTAAAGCTTGATTAATCTACTAATTAAATTGAATAACATTTGCAACCCTAAGTATTATGTGATCAGTTATCATGCATCATTGTTTTCTGTTATGTCAGGTAATTATTGAATAATGGTATCCAGTGTTTAATATATCAGCATAGGGTTGGAAGCCTAAGCTTTCATAGCATGAGAAAGCGGGGAGGGGGAATATCCTGGAAATCCAAGCTGCCACCCCATATACTTCCACCTATGGGCACGGTGCAGCCAATATTATGCGCTTTTAAAATGACATTCATTGCAGTACGGCTGCAATCCTGTGCACACTTGCCCAGAAGAAATATTAATCAAAGTAAGTGGAATCGGGCTGCATAAGAATTAAATGAAGGGCCAGGTAATTAAAATCATAACAGTAATTCTTAGATTATACTTTTAAAAACTGTGAGAGATGATTTTTTTGTTTCATAACTTTGAATACTATATTATTGTATTTTCACTATTTCCCCACAACGATGGACACGGATACTTATATTTCTAAATTTAAAATATTTTCTCCATAATTTTAGAAGGTAAAATAACAGGCTTTTCTTTTCTTTTTTTTTAAAGCAATCCTCTTGAGTTGCCAGCCCTGAGAATGGTGAAACTGGGTGCAATTCACAGGGATGTTTCAGTGGGGCTCCAAGGGGGGACTCTGCTCAGGTCTCATTTATAAAGAGTGAACTAAGTTTTTGCAACAGTAGCGCCTGAGAGGGTGCACCCACATCTCATGTCTTCAAGATATGCTTACTCTCTTCCTGCACAAAAACAATGACAACAACGTACACTCTTGAGAATAGAACTGGACCACCACCACCCCAAAAAAGCTGAAATTTGACTTGCACATAACTGAGATAGCATCAGGGCTTGTCTTCATTTTTACCAGTACGTAGGTGTGCTGGTAAAAATGTGTGAGCATGAGCTCACACATGCATGGCAGTACAACAATTTTCTTCTTGCTGGGCAGAATACGAGAACTTGTTCGATCAGTGTTGTTAAAACTATGTTCACTGTACAGCAATCTGACGGCTGACTGCTGGCAGTGTAAAAATGAACTGTAGAGCAGTGAAAGGAGCTGGTCAGTATATTGACATGTCAATGCAATTATTTGGTGCAGAAGAACCACAATAATATTCATTCATTTATATGATTGATACCCTCCTCTCAATGAAATGATACTCAAGGCCACTGCAGCCACTTGGTGTGGACCACAGGTGTTGAAACCTTTTTCGGCCCAAGGGCCGAATTCCATTTTGGAGAAGCTCTTGGGGGCCATATTCTAGGTAACAGGGGTGGGGCCAGAATATCAAAAACAGCAGCATATTTTAGCCTAAAGCTCTTACTGCCAGTAACTAAGCCTTAGGTGAGGCATTTCAACCTTTTAGAATGGGGAAAAAAGGCACGGAAGCCAGGAAATGAACAAACAAAAAAGACAGGTGGTTGAGGGGAAGGGGGAGTGTCCACTTGGGGATCCATGGAGTGTTGGATTGGGACCCCAGGTGGGACGGATTTTGCCCCATGCCCAAGGTTCCCCAACCCTGGTGTAGGCAGCACTAAGTTAGATGGGCTAATGGACTTGGTATAGGGCAGTTTCCTATGTTCCAAAATCAGCCATGTCAGCCTGTACATGGGGCCAGAAGTGAGCAGCAGCTGGAGAAGAGCCTTCAGTTCTTAACAGTAGACAAGAAGTGTTGGACTATAAGTCCCATAATTCCCAGCCAGCATGGCCAATGGAATTATGGGAGTTGCAGTCCAAGACATCTGTAGGCCACCAGGTTGGGGAAGGCTGTTCTTAGTGATGGCTATCACCCATGAGTGAGCTTGGTCCATCTAACACAGTATTGTCTACTCCAGCCTTACCCAACCTGGTGCACTCAAGATGCTTCAGACTGCAATTCCCATCAGCCCCAACCAGCATGGCCAATGGTCAAGATGATGAGAGTTGTAGTACATAATATTTGGAGGACACCTGGTTAGGGAAGGCTGGTTTATTTGGACTGGCAGCAGTTCTCCAGGGTTTCAGACAGGGGTCATTCCCAGCTCTACCTTGAGATGCCAGGGACCGAACTTGGGATCGTTGGCATATGTGCTCTACCATTGAGCTACTGCCTTTCTCATCCTGGTGATGACCCTGACTCAGCCTTGCTCTAGGGTCTAAGCAAGAAGGTGACTCCATGTTCCCTCAGCCAGACTACTTGGATCTTGGCCTGCTCTTGGGACAAGCTAGGTCTGACACTCCCAGACCATTATGATGCTTCAGAACAGGGTCCAATTGGCTCAATGCATTATAATGCTGGCTTATGTATTGTTATGACTGTCCATTCCTATTCTTAAGCAGAATACCGGTTAATGGGGAGCTGGAAGATAGGAACATAGGGATCTGCCTTATACTGAGTCAAACCATTGGTCCAGCTAGCTCAGTATTGTTGATATTGACTGGCAGCAGCTCTCTAGCGTTTAAGGCAGGATTCTTTGCTAGCTTTACCTGGAGATGCCTGGGATTGAACCTGGGACCTGCTGCATGCAAAGCGCATGCTCGTGCTCTACCACTGAGCCACAGTGCCGCCCAAGAGATAACTGAAGTCTGGAATCATCTTGGGGTGCTGGGTGCCTCTCCCTGGGGATATGGGATAGAGATCTGCTGTCTGGTAGGAGTGCACATGCTGTTTGACTCCACTCTCCGTGTATACCTGTAAACAGAGTAAATCTTTCCCCAAATTGCCATAACTCCCCAGTGCTCTCTCCTCCAAAGGAAGCCAAACACAGGTAGCATTCAATGTAACTTCCCGGGTAATTTGCACTGCTCAGGGAAGTGGCATGTGTGCGTGTGTGTGCGCGCATGCGTGTGTGTGTGTGTGTGTGTGTGTGTGTGTGTGTGTGTGTGTGAACTTAACAGCATTGTCTTTATCAGCCCACCTGATCTTGAAGGCTCTAGAAGGGCAATAATACATAACCAATTAAACTGATAAAACACAACAAATGTTATCACCCTCCTATTAACCCAGTACAATAGCTATGCCCATCTAATTGATGACAGCCAATACAATAGGCTTAAGGAAAGACAGCTCAGGGTCTGCCATTGGGCTGAAGGGTTCACATGAGAATTGCCATATAAGAGTGTTGTTCCCCTATACACACACACACAAAACCCAATACAAAAAAAACCAGGGGAAGTAATCTGCAGATGGGCACCAAGGAATGATCAAATTCCATCTTATTTAAAAGTTTTAGAACCACCAGAAACAGTACGAGAACATTTCAATCAGCATCGTTATAAGTCTTTTGTAACTCCAGGGCCGTTTGTGGATCTGTTCTTGATTGACATGAGGTGCAAACAATGGGAGAAATCAACTTGGCCCTCTTTGCAGAAGTTATATATCCTGCCATATCTTGCACTGCTGATTTCATTTTTACTAAAAGCTGATACAAGGCAATTGTAGCACAGTAGGTAACAGCCTTCATCTTGGCACCAGCCATCAGTATCAAATGTTTCTCTCTGCCCCTTGCTAGTCATACCACTTCGCTCATTCCAGAAGAATTACCCTCCCTCTTGCTAGGGTGCTACGCTGTTCTATATGGGCTACCTAACAAAGATCGCAAAATGTACTGCTCAGCGTTAAAACAGCAGTTCACTCTGCTATCGCCTGACCTCCACAACCCCAATCAGAAATGAAGTGTTATGCTGTGAACAACACTGCTGGCTAAAAAGCCATACTACAGGTATTTCATTCTGAGTTTCAAAAATCCTTCTTTAACTGTATGCCTTGGAGCAGAGATGAGGGCAAAGTAGTTCTGCAAGGACTAAATACTCTTCTGCCTCTTCATGAAAGCATGGGAGGGTAGAAGGCCTAAGTGTAGGGAGCCTTGTAAGAACCAGTGTAGCGGTTAGAGTGCTGGACTGGGACTTGGAGGACCAAGATTCCAGTCCCCACTTGGCCATGGATCTCACTGGGTGGCTTCAGACCAGTCACTCACTCTCAACCTAACCTACCTCAAAGGGCTATTGTGAGGATAAAATGGAGAGGGGGAGGATCATGTATGCCACCTTGGGCTCTTTGGAGGAAAGGTGAGATATAAATGTAACAAGTCAGTCAATCAGGCCAATCTGGAAGGGCCAATCTAATAATGCTTTAGAATCCACTAACAGTAGCATGCAGTAAGTATATACAGTAGTATGCAGTACATAAGAGAACCAGTGCAGCATAATGGCTAGAGTGTTGGACTGGGACTCTGGAGATCTGGGTTCTAGTCCCCATTTAGCCATGACGCTCACTGGGTGACTGTGAGCCAGTCACTGACTCTCAACCTAACCTACCTCAAAGGGCTGTTGTGAGGATAAAATGGAGAGGGGGAGGATCATGTATGCCACCTTGGGCACTTTGGAGAAAAGGTGAGATATAAATGTAACAAGTCAGTCAATCAGGCCAATCTGGAAAGGCCAATCTAACAATGCTTTAGAATCCACTAACAGTAGCATGCAATAAGTATATACAGTAATACCTTGGTTGCAAGTAACTTGGTCTGACAGCGTTTTGCAAGACAAGCAATTTTTTAAAATAAAATTTGACTTGATAAACAAGCGACGTCTTGCAATACAAGGTAGGGATGTAACCGCTCGCCTCGAGCGGGCATAGCGGGCCGAAATCGGCCCCGCTCACGCCCACCAGAGACTCGCTTTGATATAAGAGTGTTTTGGATTACAAGCACGGTTCCGGAACGAATTATGCTCTCAATCCAAGGTATTGATGGGCAGTACAATAACATGCAGTACATAAGAGAACCAGTGCAGCATAATGGCTAGAGTGCTGGACTGGGACTCTGGAGATCTGGGTTCTAGTCCCCACTTAGCCATGAAGCTCACTGGGTGACTGTGAGCCAGTCACTGACTCTCAGCCTAAGCTACCTCATAGGGTTGTTGTGAGGATAAGTTGGAGAGGAGGAGGAGGATTATGTAAGCCACCTTCAGTTCCTTGCAGGAAAAAAGGTGGGATATAAATATAATAAACAAATAATAAATAATACACTCATTATTGGGAAACAAAAGCCCCACTTCATATGTTACTCACAAGAAAGGAGCATCATGTGAGTGATGGACAGCACGGCCGCATTCTTGGCTCTGCCCCAGTTTCAGGCCCAGTTGAACAGCTAGGACTGGACCGTGGGGCCAAAGTCCAGGGCTCCACATAGGTTGGCCACTTGTGACTCTCTAAAAAAGGACAAAAGAGGACCCTGATTTGCATAAAACTTGCATATGCTAATTTACATGTATAGATGTAAGTTTAGAGATAATTATTATCCTTTAAATGGAAATACAGTGCATCACACCTTAGTGTGGAAGGCTGTGACCAGGTGACGTGTGTGCCTGCCTGTCCAGTCTGCCGTGCCGGTGCTGTTGAGGGGCAGCTTCAAGGCTCTTCCTTCTGATGGTTCTTTGTCTTTAAACTGGACTTGGACTGTGGACAGTATTTCAAACAGAGGATGCCTTCAAAAGAGAGGATTGTCCTGTGCAAAAGAGGACACATGACCACCCCACTCCAATGACTACGCAGAGAGCAGCAGCTGATACAGGCATCAGGGTAGCTGAAGCAACTCCATTCTGTTCCTGTAGTCATGACAGATTTTGTGACTGAAGTGAGTTTAAAATGCAAAACTGCACATGCTCAGAGTATTGTTTAAAAAAAAAACAACTAGGGTTGGCAAACAGTTTTGTTATTGTTGTTCTAGCAGTAAATGTCAGGAATATAATAATGTCAGGATTAGAAATGTAATAAATAAATAAATAAATAAACAAACAAACAAACGTGGAAGCCGTTGTGAACCATGGAAAGGCAGCTGGCAGTTGAAGAGAAATATTAGCTGTGTGCTTCACAACTGAAGTAGTACACATGGCCATCTAAAGCCGACGCACCCACCCAATAAGATAATTAAATCCAGAGCCTAAAATTACCTGGCTGCACCATTAGCGGGGCCTACTGCTGCCTGGCCCCACTACAGACATTCACGCATGATCATGGTTGTCCGCAGCAGAAACGTAGCTGCTCATGCATAGGTTTTCCCTCTGCAGGTGACCAGGCTAATGCATGACCAGCTCTAGGCAGGGGCCAGGCAGCAAGACTAACAGGAGGAACACAGCTCTGTCCATTAGTCACCTATGAGTGAGTAATGTGTGAAGGGGGCTTAAGTAGGGTGAAGATCATGAGCTGCTCCATCCATTGAAGCAGGCAGGACTTAAATTCCAAAGTCTGATTCTAGGCTCAGTTCCAGAATGTAACCTAAGGCAAGAGAAAAAGAAGATTTGGCACCGACTTGGGAAACCTAGGCCAAACAGGGCCACTTGGCCCTTGGACGACCACTGTGATAGAAACAATTAGAGCGTGAAAAGCAACACCCATTCACTTGTGCTATTCTGTTTTCCATCTCTTTATTTATTACCTACCTCTTATTTGTCAGAAAAGTTCAGATTCCTTTTCAAACTTAATTACACAAAGCTCTGTAGAAAATAATGAGTGTTAAAGTAGGGGTACTTCTTGGCGAAAGCACCATGTGTGCCAGCTGCCCCTGTGTTAGTAAGTGACAACAATTCATAATCATTAATATTAAAATAATGTAATTAGCTGCAATGTGGGATACCCATTTGATGTTGTAAGATAATGATGAACAAACACCGCTTAAGGTCATTTATCCTTTATACAGTTCATACATATGGATTTGTGTGCTCAGGTGTACATGCATACATCCTGGCATTTTAAAATGAGATGCACTCACAAGGAACTGAGTGCTGGGTGCCTTGGGATGCAGTCTTATGCTTGGAGTACTGCATCTTAAAAGTGGCATGGGCCCTTTGTGCGGCATTGCACTGTTGTAAATTTTACAGCACCTCTGCACATGCCAAGAATTCCACTTAAGGGTGGAGGCAGGAGGCAGGGGAGGAGAAGCAGAGCTGCAGGTGTGGGCAAGAAAGAAGCAGAAGATCTCCCGGGAACCAGGAAGAGACTGGCAAGCCTCCCACCTTCTCCTATCCCAGTCTTCTCCAATCTGGTGCTCTCCAGATGTGTTGGATTACAGATCCCATAATCCCACAGCCAGCTGTAGTCCCAACACATACGTAGTTGTAGCCCAACATATCTGGAGGACATCAGATTGGGGAACGCTGTCCTATCCAAACTCCCTAATTGCTAACCCAAAGAGCTTTCCTTATGGAAGGCCCTTTGATGGCCACATTGGCTGACAGGACTTCGTTGTTGCTACATCCTTACGGTGCCAGAAAATTAGAATTGCAGTGACTCCACTAATGAGGTGATGGCTTCTTTAGAATGAGTAGTTAGTTGTCTGGGAGCTTTAGAATCAGGACTATACCATCTGAAGCATGCTTAAAGGCTATGGTCCATAGACTGTGGTATACTCCACACCCACAAAGTTTGCTTTCTGGTTTGCTAACATTCAAATACAAAAAAGTAGATGTAGACAGGAGAAATGTAACCTCCCTTAGTTGTGTCCCGCACCTTCCATCCTGTCCCTCAAAACATCTGCATTTCAGATAATTCTTTTTCTTTTACTGGCTGAGTTTCTAAGATTAATACTTTCCTACCAACTTTAAAAGAAGAGCCACTGCTCCTATGTTTTATGAGAAGGGAACAACTCCCACCTTATAAGTTACAGGGAATTTTTAAAGGAGCCCAATGCTTGGAGCAAAAAAGGATACAACCTTATTATGGGGAACTGCCTGATTATTATCAGATAGCTAGATGCTCATGGGGAGGGACTGTAGGTCAGTGGTACAGCAAAATGCTTTGCATGCAGAAGGTCTCAGGTTCAATCCCCGGAATCCCCAGGTAAGGCTATGAAGGAATCCTGCCTGCAATCCTGGAGCATTGCTGCCAGTCAGTGTTGACAATCCTTAGCTAGATGGACCCAGGGCCGGTGCTACCATTAGGCCAACTAGGCAGCCGCCTAGGGCGCAGGGCTAAAGAGGGTGCCAGAAACGCCTTGAAAAAAAAATACAGCACTCTCAAGTGGGAAGGGGGGCGCTAAATATCTGATCTTGCCTAGGGCACCAAACTGCCTTGCACCGGTCCTGGATGGACCCATGGTCTGACTCAGTATAAGACGGCTTCCTATGTTCTTATGCAAGGTAGAAAGCAGAATCCTTGCCCACTCCATGTTATCAGCTCTTCTGATCTATGGGATCAGCCCTCCCAAATCACAAATATGTGCAGTGAAGCTACTTACTGCTTAACATAAGTCTCACCTGGTAAGCTGTCTCTAGTCATAGCATTAAAAATGACTGGGAAACTGTCAAGTACTGTCTGCTAATAAAAATCATGAGATATCAAATACATGGTTGACTATTAAATATATTTGACTATTTGGAGAATGTTCACTATCAAAATTCAGAGAGGAGAATTTTGAAGAGAATGACAGGGGGGGGGCTTGAATTCATTTTAGCTGTCGCTCAAGTGATGGTTTGCTTCTGCCCCCAATAATGGGGAGAGGGTGGTGATAGGGGGCAAACCAGGGGAAATAGCAAAGTGACAAGAGATTAAATAGACTCTTTATGGACTTGGTACTATATGAAGATATTTGTTGCCCTTGGGATCTCAATCTTAACAACAACAACAACAACAACAACAACAACAACAACAAAATATCCCTTTGAAATGGCAGTGACATTTTTTTCTGTGCATATCTCTTCAGACTTTGCCCTTCTGCCTCTCCACCTTCGCCCCCAGCTCTCTTCATTGAGTAGGAACAATTTTAGCTTGTTGTGCTTGAGTATTCTACCATGTTTACCATTCTATCTATAAATTATATGGATTTCTTTTCTCCTGTTCCCTTTATATACACTGTGCAGCTGGGATACTTCTTCATTTGCTCCATTATGCATGCGCTCAAGAAGTGCTGCCTATGGCACATGTGTTGCACAGATGTTTGGGCTCTTAAGACACAAGGGGGCATGTACCTCAGCAACTATAAGAATGCAGAGAATGGGGGAAGCCATCTTTCTTCCTTTCATTCCTAGGGAACAGCAGAAAATAGAGCAGTATCAAATTCAGATGAAAGGCAACATGCAGAGGAAGTGTATGCAGGATCTGGCAGGCAGACATGACTGACAACTCAACAGCTCTGGCTTTGGTTTTGCCATAGAAAAGAGTTTCAGTAAATAATATTCATTCCAACACTTCATCATGACCATATCAGCTAAGCACTCTGTGGGTGGGAAGGGGGAAGGGGGAAGGGGGGAAGGGGGAAGGGGGAAGCCCTAAAATAAATTTATCTTGCCGTTTTTGCTTTACTAGAGAATATGTAACAGTTGGCAGTGTAATACACTTTTTATTTTCATGAGTTATGGATGTGCATGGCCATCCCTAAAAAACTGAAATAAAAACTGTATTACACCGCCAAGCCTCATATATTATATTTATACCATACCAGAGGTGGTGTCTGCAAAGCAACTATGGACATAAACTTTTATTTTATCTATACTTCCTCATGTTATTAGTATAGTTGTGGAAATAATAGGATTTATCGAAGGTTGTTACTCTTGGTAGTAGTATTGATATCATATACAATAGAAGGTCTATAAATAATATATTGATCTTTGCACGGCATTGAACCATTGTGATGGAGTCTAAAGGCTGATCACCTGCCAGATTGTTTAAATTATGAAGCAAAGAGTTGACTGTATCTCACACAAAGCCATATTTTGTGTACTCTTCTTGTCAGGCTATGTATAACTCATTCTAACAAACAAAACAAAAGAAAAATAATTTTTAACCCAAATTTTGCACCAAGAAAACGATGCAAATTGAAATTAGTATATAGAACTCTGTTGTAAGCAGGTGTAGGATTGCAACTTGATTTCGCTAGTCATGGAGAAGGTAGCAGAGGAAGAGGTCATCATGCAATCACCATGGATATGAGAAAATAAGTTTTTTTTACAGGAGCCTTTTACCCAGTTCGCAGGTAATGGCAATCACGGGTTAATTAACCCACAAATTTCCAAAATGGGGTGGGAGTGAGGAAGTGTGCTGCCTCCAATGTGTTTGTCACTTCTGCTTTCAATTAACATCCTACAATCATCCCATTTGTAGGTTGTTAGCATGACATCCAAACCCGGACACCCTGGGTTGTTTGGGGGTTAAACAACCTAGAGTTAACCCAACAACAAATGATTGTAGAGGATGGAAAATGGGGACCAAGCCATTGACACTGTTGCTCCTGTTGCAGTTTATGATGACAGCACAAAACAAAACTAGAGAAAAAGAAATAAGCTGTGCTACAGCCACTGCTAATGGTGAGCCCTGCCTCTGAGAAATTTTTGGTGAATTTCTCCTCCCTATGCAAGAAGTCGGTGAGATGGTCCTCCCAATTTCTCTATCTACAAGTGGAGGGTTTCAAGAGGCCATGTGCACATAGCTTAATAGTTTACTTTCTGAACTGAGCTCACCCTCGGTGAAAACTTTCTAAAGCTTGGAACACATGGGAATTTCCTGTTGATTCATATATTTCATTTTGCTCCTCTGATTTGACTGAGATGAAATGGGTGGGACAAAGGCTCTGCAGCTAATCAAAGCCCTACCCCTGACCATTAAAATCCAGTCCAGTGCCCCCAACCCAGCTTCTGAAATGTCATGAAGCATGGCACATTTGCAAGCTTGTCTTTACTGCCTTACAGCACAATCCTATACATTTCCTCAGAAGTAAGCCCCACTGTGTTCGGTGGTGCTTAATTATTCCCAGGACAGTGTACACAGGATTGCAGCCATAAAGGCGGTAAAGTTGTTTAAAAAAACAACAAAAACTGAAAAAGCTGAGATTCTCAGATTACTGAATTCTGGACGATACGTATACCAAATCCAGTGTTTATGCAGTGAAAACCACAGAATCATGAAATGCACATTGCTCTGCTTACAGGGTTTTAACATCACTCTCCCCTTTGCTCAAGGATTGCTGTAGACTTTTAAGAAAACACCCAGTACAGCTATCAGCTGGTTTTTATTAAAAAGTGGTCTTGAAATAGACTCATGAAGCTCTGTTTTAGGTACTATGAAATAAAAAGTTGCCACAAGGGAAATCTATAGGAAGGTAACTCATACTTACCAGGTGACTGGTACAGAATTGAGCATCTTAGCATTCATTTCAGCAATTCAGCATCTTAGCAGTCAGCATCTTAGCATTCATTTATTTAAATATCAAGTTACTAGACTGATGAATGATTCCAAGTCTGGTTTTAAACAAAAGTGACTGCAGGTCTGTTCTGTTTAACAGGACGTTGGGTTCAGCCCTTCTGCTATTTTTATTGATAATGTCAACTTTTGCTGGACCATGTTTGGGATCAGCTTCTATAATAACTACAGAAGAGCATTCACTTTTTTCTTTTAGTATTAAATTAGAGCATCACATTGCTTCAGCAGATTGAGCTAGCGGAGTCATTATTCCTAATTCTTGCCCTTACACCACTGCCAAAATCAATTTTGAAAAATTATCTCAAAGTTGCTTTCAACTCAGTCTGGGCGTGCCTTTAGAGCTAGAATATCACCCCATACTCTGAGATCTTTATTACATCACACTAATCTAATTTAAATGCATTTTTACTGTACTTGGTTTAATGAATGTGGAATGTGTCACTATGAAATTGCACCATTAATTTGATAAATAGGACTTGAAGGTATAATTTTTTCCAGCATTGCAGACTAATGAAGCTAAAATACATATATAATAAGAAGTGTAAATAATAAATTATTCTTAGGAGCAAAAAAATTAATTAGATCTTACCACAAATTGCATCTCAATGTCAGTGGGTTTGGGAGATTTTTCTCTCTTTTTTTTAGACTACTGACTTTCAAACTAGTTGAAATACAACTGCAATCTGTGAAAAAGTTTTGCACATGATTATTATTATCATGACACATTCTTGGGAATGTACTTTAAGGAGCTACACTTACAGTCCAATGCTAGATGTATTTAAATGGAAATTGTGTGTGGTGAGAATCCTCGTTGATTTCAGCTGAATTTACTTCCAAGTAAGTGTGTTTAGGATTGTAGCATTGAATCCCAATTCATAGAATCCTACTCAGAAATAACCAACGGGTATCTAGTTACATCTCCTGTGCAAATACCAGTCTATCAATTGCCAAACCTCCCACAGATCAACCTTTTCAGCCTGGACAATACGGTGTTATAAGCAGCAGATGCAACATGGGGCAAATGCCTTCAGGAAGGTAATGAAATTACCTTCAAAGGGGGGGGGGGAGTGAAACACACTTATTCAGGCCCACTTTCACAAGCTAGGGAGATACGGTATTTTCCCTGGTCTAGGGGGTGGCCATGTCAGTTTATTGCTGCAGCAAAAGCAACAGATAAATGGGGAAAACAATTCATGCATGTGATGAAGGGAGCTCTGGCCCAGCTTAAATGTGTTAGTTCTTACGGTATCACAGCACTCGTACTTGTTTTGATCTTATTCTGTGGATTGTTTTAGCACAGCAATTTCAGTGTTTCCTTTTAGTGATTTCATTGGTTTGCTTTATCATTGACTCATAGGGTTATATCCAATATTGGTTCTTCTTAGAGTAGACCCATTGAAATGAATGGGACTTAAGCGAAACTAACATTGGATACAACCCATAGCCTCCTCAGGCACAATATATATATTGAAAAACAAACAAACAAACAAATAAATAATTCCTCCTGATTGCACATACAACCAAGTCAAGCTACAAGCTGTGGAGGAAGTGGGGGGGGGGGGGAACTACCCAGAATCTCTATAGTTCACTTGGATCAACATCCCTTCCTGACACCAAATATGGTGATTATTCATACACAGAGTGCGAGTAAAACACATCCACTTTCTTATGTCAACAAAACACACACACCACCCAACATCCTGTCTCTAGTAGCAGTTCTGATGGTATAAGGAAGTCAAATTGTAAGATCACCAAATTGAAATTGAGATGGTGTAGCAGCACCTCTTGATAGATTGCTCATTTCAGCAACTTGGTCCTATAAATTGTATCTGCACCATATCCTCTCCTGCAGAGTCTACTGTGTACCGAGTTGATTAATATTCTTAATAGCATCAACGTGTTTTGAGTAGTGAGAATGAATGGTGGTTGTGGAATATTGATGCTTGGTGGGATGTTCCCTTAATCATTCCGATTCATTAAATACTTCTCTGGTTGTATTACTACTGGCTGTTGAATCTGGCAAATGTCAAAATGAATCCTTAGTATAACTTGTTTGAGACATAACTTTGAGACAGTGTTAAGACTTGGGGGAAACATGTACTTACTGTATAGCTTTGCTCGAAGAAAGAAAGGGTTTTTTTTGTTTTTTTTTAATGTAAACTCTCTGCAGACAGAGGCAAGCACATCCCTGAACTAGAGTTATACTAGTGAGGAAGACAATTGAGTGAAATGGGAGAAGTGATAACTTGTAATAACACAGCTAACACATCTTGCATTTTCACTGGAAAAGTCTCAGCAATGAAAGCACACAAAGGAAGCAAACAATTTTTTGTTTAAATCAAAGAAACTTAAGCATAGTACACAGATTCATGTGTTCTATATAACTCATCATACTGTATCCAATATTAATTATGTTGGTCTACCTAAATGTCTGTTCCCACCCCCACACACACTTCTTTGTTCATGGAGCAATTCATAATTGACAAATTGTTTCCCAGCCCACTCAAAATAAAAACACCTAGGAACTGAACTTATCGTGCAGAGTTCCACCTACCATTTCATCAGTCCACGGCTGGGCATTTATGAATGCTCAGCAAGCTAAACTATTATCTGGCCAGCCAGTCGCTTGATGGACGACCCTTGGCCAAAATGTCATCATTTACTTTTCTTTTCTTTTCCAAGCCCATGGTTTAACATTTTTATTTCCTGTTGCTTGATTTGCAGCCAACATTCTGACGTGGCATCGGTTTGGTTGCCAGATAATGCATTAAGCCTTACTAAGGGGTAAACATAATGATCTTCATTAAGCCCTCTCAATGAACCCACCTCCTGCTTCTTCAGGTGGAGGAAGGCTTTGACAAGGAACACTCTGAAAGCCACTTGGTGCCGTTTTCTTCTTGTGAGCAGAGGGAGGGAGAGATGAGTGGCAGCTTTTAGAGAAGGGAGGGGGGAAGTTAGGTAAATATAAAAAGGGGTTGTCAGATTTCCTTTCCTAATGGCAAAGTTTTTCAGCAATAAATCACAATTCAGTCAATGCCATTAGTTTTGGGGCATTATATCCCTCATTAAAGTGCATAAACAATTATATTTACTGAAGGTAATGTACTGTGTAGTGTATTATAACGATGCTCATTAACATATGTAATCATCATTTGAATGGGCTTTACTACAATGTAAACTGATAATGGCATGATTACCCACTGGGTTATTAACTTTTCAGTCCTAAGATAATAAAAGGTGAAGCAAGAAACAGAAAGCACATATGCATTGCCCTCCATGCGTGATTTATGGGTTTTTCCATCGAGCTCTGAGCACAGGTACCCATCATTTGGGGACTGGCTCTTTATTGCACATTGTATTTGACAGAATAATAAATGTAATTGAGTGGTTCTGGGTGACCATCTGGGGAAAAAGAGTCCTATGAATAAGGAAGGCACCACGGCAGACTGAGAGTCCTTGCAAAGGAAATAATTCTGTCTGTCTCCCTGTCTATGCCTTGCCGGCTCTCTGCGGTTAGGCATCTATATAATGTCTGTCAGGCTTGAACTAGCTTTGGATAGGAACAGCTACTGCTTCCTTATCTTCCTTCTCCAGTATGCACCCACTGAATGAGGGAAATATCAGAGCTGGCCACAGCAAAATGAAAGGCCCTGTTGGACTTCGTGTTAAATGTTGTCAGATGCTAACACTCTCTCGCTTCGGCAGCAACAGTGATGGGTGGTATATCTGACTCTACATCTTTCTTCCCCGTAGCATCAGAGACGGGGAAATATGCAAAGTACTATAGCTAAGCCATGCAACAGAAGCACTTGAACCATTCTAGACAATGTGTACAGATGTGCCTGTAGTCATGGGCAATTTAGGCATGTGTTTAAAAAGTGGTTGCCCTAGTTATAAATGCTCATCCACATTTGCATGAGAAGTCACATCTAGGCAGTTCAATCCAGCACAGATCAGCATCACAATGTGGATATACATCCGCATCAGCAATGTACCCAGAAAATTGCTGATATGCATGGAACATTCTTGATGGATTCGGTGACCATGTGGATGACACACTCATGGTCTTTTATGTGTATGCAAGGGAATGTGAACAACCAAATTGAGGACCTGAATTTTGGATCTTTTGTAATAGATTTTGCATAGATTTGTTAAAATTACAGAAATTAAATGATGAGATAGATTTCCTGTGATTCTACCATTTTGATAGTACAACCCTATTAAAAAATGCCTTCTCAGAACAAAGGCCCATTGAGTTAAATGCAAGCTGCAATCTTATACACACTTACATGGGAATAAGTCCCATTAAATTCAATGGGGCTTACTTCTGAGTAGATATATATAGGATTGCGTTGTATGACACACACTTTCTATTTGCACACACTGATCTTAAACATATTCTTGGAAGTAAATCTATTTTGATTCTTATGGAATGTACTTCCTTTTAGCATAAATTTGCTGTCAAGTTGAACCCTTTCTTCCTTTAATAAGATCTACTTTGACCATGATATTTATTTTGTTCTTCTCCTCAGTCTCATCTAAGTCTGCTACAAAATGTTAATTTCTCCATGTGAGGTTATTAGCCAATTACTGGCAATTAAGGTAAGCTTTAGAAGAGCTGAGTTCCTTAGATGAAAGTCGTTGAGGGAACCCCATTCTTCCATCATGATAAAATTATTACATGAAAAAGCAGATTTTCAAGAGGTTAGTTGTATGGAATTGAAAATTAGCATTTCCAAACACAAAAAAATAACAAAAAGTTTGAGCTTGTGTCACAGGGTGAGAATAGGAAGGAGATTTAAGTTGCAATCCTATGTAAGTTTAGACCCCCAAAAAAGGCCTACAGCTCCCAGCATGGGGCATGCTGGGAGTTGTAGGCCATTTTTTCTGTCTAAACTTCCATAGGATTGCAACTTAAATCTCCTTTGGATTTTCAAAAATCAACAGGCATAAAATCCATACACTTAAAATGCACTACTTCAGGGGCCAGTGGAATGTTGTCTGGTAGCAGTATGTAAGCGGCCCTTTTCCGTGGTGGCACCCACCCTTTGGAACACTCTTCCACCTGTGGTTTGAGAGGCAGAAATGTGGGCAAGGGTTAGATACCTCTTGAAAACACACGTATTCACACAGGGTATCCCTGACTTCTGAGGGACTCTGTCACCACACAATTAATCGGGCAGCAGATCTAAAAACAATTTTAAATTATTTTAGTACAAATACTTATAAATTTGCTGTCAAGTTGAACCCTTTCTTCCTTTAATAAGATCTACTTTGACCATGATATTTATTTTGTTCTTCTCCTCAGTCTCATCTAAGTCTGCTACAAAATGTTAATTTCTCCATGTGACAGCATGTGCCATCTTAGAAGAGGCATTCTGTCTTGCATGAGAGAGGCAGCGGCTAGGTGATTCCTATGTACATGATGGTAAATGTGTACATCTTCTTTTCTTTTCTTTTTAAGAAGTTGGTTTTTCTCACATGTAAATTTATGCAGATTGAATTAATGAATTAATTGCTTCATCAACTAAAACTCATATAATTAATTAAGATTTTGTTAATTGGGTGACAGCCCTAAAAAAAAAATGCACAG
The DNA here is from genome assembly GCA_021292165.1 of Shinisaurus crocodilurus. Classification (NCBI taxonomy): domain Eukaryota; kingdom Metazoa; phylum Chordata; class Lepidosauria; order Squamata; family Shinisauridae; genus Shinisaurus; species Shinisaurus crocodilurus. Next base: position 38,778 of record JAHFWL010001407.1, read on the forward strand.
GAGGCAGGGCTTCTAAGTTAGATGGTGCAGCTTCCAGGCAAGTTATAGCTTTAGCACCTGTTTATTGGTGTTTTTCTTTTTAACCTATTAACTACTGACCTGGTATTGGTCTGGTGTCGAGGATGGCAAGGTAAAAGCAAAGAACCAGAGTCGCTAGTTAATTACTTCCCCTCTTCCACCTTTAATTGCTCGGGGGGGGGGGGGCACAAACATTTGAAAATAGCTGTTAGCTCAGTGTTAAAATTCAAGAAATCTTCAGTCACTTTCTGGCCTTTGGGAAGGCTAAACCCGTGCTTCCAGCTCTCCAGAGAATATCAGAAAGCTCCAGAATAGATTATGGCTGTCCATTAGCTTTTGTCTAACAGAGACTTAAGATCAGCTAAGTGGGAAATCCTTCCTGTGGAAGGATATCAGCAGCAATTTCTTGATAAAAATCCCAGAGCTCATGAGAAATAGGATCAGGTGTAAATATCAGTTTGCACACTAAGGGAAGCTGCAACTTGGTATGTTGCTATGATATATACATCACATGCAGTTCTTTAGGGTCTGCATAAACCCTAAGGCAAGAGTAATTCCTGTCTCAATGGGGTAGAAATTCACTCCTGGAGTGCCACCCCCTGCTACAGAGAGAAGAAGAAAGGCATAAGAAGTGTCCTAACTTCTCTTAAAGTCATCCTGCAGAGCCTGTTCATGGGTTGTGTTAAACCATCACACACATCAAAGGCACTGGACATACCCATTCCAAGTCTGGAGACTGGCCAATTGTGAAATTGACAATGCACCAGAGAAGGGGTGGGCAACATGTGGCCCTCCAGATGTTTTGGCCTACAATGTTTTGGTCACTGAGGTCATCGGCTGGCATGACCCTGGTGGTTCCACATAGACCTATGGCCTGATTGGAGTCCACCCGGAGAAGAGCCTTCAGTGTAGTGGCTCCATTTCTGTGGAACTCCCTGCCTCTGGAGTCAGGCAGGTGCCAACATTGTATTGTTTTTGGCACCTCCGTAAAACCTTCCTGATTTAACCAGCCACAGTTTTATTGATCAGTTTTACCGATCTTGTTTTTAACACATTGTTTTATTCTTTTATTTGTTTTATCTTTTATTGTTCACTGCTCTGAAATCTGCATACTGGAATATGGAGCGGTATATAAATCTTGTCGAAAATAAATAAATACAACTCCCATCAGCCCTAACCAGCATAACCAATGGGAAGGGCTGATGGGAGTTGTGGGCCAAAACATTTGGAGGGCCATAAGTTGCCCAAGCCCTGCTCCAGAGCATGGCATTCGCACTCCATCATCTATGGCAGTGTTCTCCAACCTTGGGTCCCCAGATGTTTTTGGCCTACAACTCCCAGGATGCCCCAGCCAGCGTAGCTGGGAGTTATAGGCCAAAAACATCTGGGGACCCAAGGTTGGAGAACACTGATCTATGGTGAACAGATATTGGACTAGGAGATCCTCGACAAAAGATGGTGCAAAAATATATGCTTTGTCAGACCTTTGGGGAGGACTGTATGCCGTGAAAAAGAAATGTTAATCGTGATTCATTTTCAACAATGAGAACCATGCCCAGACATAGTGTAATTCTGGAGATTACTCACAAATAAAAATGAGAGTTTAATAAAAGGTTGTACATAGGGGCTACCTTGAAGACAGCTTGGAAACTTCAGTTACTTCTAAATAAAGCTGCTAGGCTTCTAATAGGGACTGGTCGATGTGCTCATGCGACACCAGTGCTTTGAGAGTTGCATTAGCTTCCAGTCTATTTCTGAGCCCAGTTCAAAGTGTTGGTGCTGACCTTTATAGCCCTAAACAGCCTGGGCTCAGAATATCTAAAGGAATGTATCCTCCCGTATGTACCTGCTTGGATCCTTAGGTTATCTTTGGAGTCCCTCCTCCAAGAGCCCCTGCCAAAGGAAGTTAGGTGGGCTCAGTGGTGGCCCCCCATTTATGAAATGCCCTCCCCAAGGAGGCTTGCCTGGTGCCTTGCCAAAATCTAGCAGGACAGAGCGAGTGTGTTGCCTCTGGTGCGCTTGTCATTTCTGCTTTCAATTAACAACCTATGATTGCCCCGTTCATAGGATGTTAATATGACATTCAAACCCGGACACTCTGGGTTTTTTAGGGGTTAAGCCCTGAGTTGTTTAACCCCTAAACAACCCACAGTGTCTGGGTTCAGATGTCACGATAACCTACAAACAGGGCGATCATGGGTTCTAAACTGAAAGTGGAAATGACAAACATGCCGGAAGCAGCACACTCGATTGCCTCTGCTCACCTGACAACCCATGCATTAAACAACCCATGGGGTTTTGTGATGTGTAAACTGGCTCTTCATTTTTAGTTTGTTATGGCTGTTTATTTATTTATTATATTTATATCCCACCTTTTTTCCTGCAAGGAACCCAAGGCAGCTTACATAATCCTCCTCCTCCTCCATTTTATCCTCACATAACCCTGTGAGGTAGGTTAGGCTGAGAGTCAGTGGCTGGCCCAAAGTCACCCAATAATCCTCCTCCTCCCTCAACTGCCACCACCACCAGCCATTCCAGCAGGCTGAGAGGAGGGAGAAGAGAGGGAGCACAGGGCCATTCCACCAGCCCTGCCAGAAGTATTAGTTAATATCCCCCCTTCTTCCCTCCCCATTCCTTTTTCCTTGTGTGTCGTGTCTTTTTCGATTGTAAGCCTGCGGGCAGGGACTGTCTTGTTAATTGCTGTAAACCGCCCAGAGAGCTTCGGCTATTGGGCGGCATAAAAATGAAATAAATAAATGGCCAAGCGGGGACTAGAACCCAGTTCTCCCAAGTCCTGTCCAACACTCTAACCACTACGCCACACTGGCTGTTGTTCTATACCTTTACAGTTATCTATCCCTGTGCCGTTTGTCATTTTGTATTGTGTTTTATTCTTTTAACTGTTTATATTGTATTTTATTCTTTCAACTGATTGTGATCCACCCAGATAATGTTTGTTATTAGGTGGAATAAAAATGTCACAAAGAAACAAACTCTAAAATCAGCCAAAACTCTTGGGCAAGGTCCAAGGAGTGAAAGAAGGTGCAGGATCAAATGAAAGAAACAGGCATGATGGTGTTATAGGGTCTAGGCTGGTCATATGATTTGTTCTCACCTATTAGATACAGTATTGAGGTGTATCTTTTAGGTCTGGATGTTTCTTGAAATTCTTTCTTTTGACCAGAAATCATATATTTGTGATAATCTCTGGGAAATTATCTGTATGTACTTGAAGATGAATTATGGTCCAGATTTCTGAGTTCTGCCTTGAATTGGATTTCAGTGGATATTCAAGGTACTTACTGGGATTTTCAAGTGAGTTCTCATATATGCTGGGCCTTGCTAGGCCTTGGCTGAAGGCAGTTAGTGACTGCTCGCATATGTTGATATATTCACGTGAGCTGGTAGTGGGAGCTCATTCCTAAAGCCGTGGCCTGTGTGATGTGGACTGGATAATCCCTGTCACCCACATGGCCATGGCCAGGAGAAATAGGGCCCCGTCTTCACCATGCCCACTCTAGCCTTTCTGGATCTCCAACTATTCCAATGCATCAGCTGTCCCCAACGTGGTGCCCTCCAGATGTTGTGGATGCCAACGACCATCTGCCCCAACCAGCATGGCCAATGGCGAGGAATCCTGGGAGCTGTGGTCTAAAACATCTGGAGGCCTGCAGTACATGTACGAGGCACTCAGAATCCTCTGGCATCATGTGAGTTGTAGTTCTAATGCAGAATATAACTCAGAATGAACTGTCTCATCACCCAAGGTCTCTATTGCTGCCCAAAGAGGCCTTCTGCAACCTAGTACATCCACATACCTTTTCTGAAAAATCTGGCTGAGAACCCAGGCCTTTCACTGAAACCAGCCCCTCCATTCAAAGGCATAGATTTTAATTTCCACTCAGAACGTTGATACGATTTTATCCATTTCTAGTGGTATGGAATTCAAACTCGGAATTCAGGTAGGCTTCTACTTAGGAGGGTCATGTGTATTGTGCCGCTTTCTACAAAAGCAACAACAACAAAAAGGAAGCATGGATTACATCGATGTGACCCATTGCAACATTAGTAAAGCGATTACTGAAGGAACTTTGGAAAGACATGATGGATCTGTGAAATGCTCCTCGATTAAATTATTTGTATTTTGTACCTGAATTACCCAAACAGCTGTGTACACAGGTAAGTTGCCCAGTGGCACATTTTTAATGTACTGCCAGCCCATAGATTTCTGCTAGGGAAGATCCATCTGAATGTTTTCATGTTGTTTGCTCTCTTAGCATATACAATAACCATAACTTAATTTTAGCATGACTCACAGTGTACAGAATGGACCTTAAAAAAAGAAAAAAAGCAGCACCTTGATATCACCTTGCCTCTTGAGCAGTTGTTCCTCTTGTTTTTCAAAGTTTCAACACAAACTTAAGAGCTCTGCTTGAAAGGTACAGTGGGCTTGGTATAATTACCACAGCTGCCACAGATGGCTCATTTTAACAAGAGACCCTAGGTAAACCTACTTGTTTAGCCTGCAGCATAAACAGAAAAATATTCCACTTAAACAAGTGGATTTGGGTTCTGCCGAGATGAAGCTCAAATCTGCCTTGCTAAGTTGAGTCATTAAAAAGATCCAAAGGCTGTTGAGGAAATATGGGCCAGTTCAAAGCTCAAGTTTTAAAATGTGTATTCAGTTACCCAAGTTTATAATGTCTTTCAGAAGCAACACTAACTTGGTTGTAAACTATTGAGTCTAACAGAGCTTATTATGCAGAAGGTCAATTCTCATATTGTAATCTAACACCGTGGGAGCAATTGTGCAAGTCACTCTTGTGTCTGAAAATATAATGTGCATAGTCAGGCCCAACTGGGTCTGTCTGTCTACATTTATATCCTGCCCTTAAGAGCATTAACTTCTGCACCCATCCCAATCTTTATCCAGGCGCTCCCTACTCCAGATATTGCAATGTGGATATACTGGCAGTAACGCACCATGGCTTCATTGGGTTGGATCCAGACTTAGTCATACTTAAAGTAGACCTATTGATTTCAATAGGACTTAGGTTAGTCATGACTGACTTATGTCCCATTGAAATCAATGGGTCTACTCTTAAGTATGACTAAGTCTGGATCCAACACATAATATTTGACTTGTTTGATGCTAAGGACAGCTATCTGTGCGGTCTGTGTTGTTGTGGCCCAATGTAATAACTAAGGGCCAAATTGAATGTTCGTTAAAGCACCCATAGTGGAGCTATGCGTACTAGCTTGCTCTACTGTCCTGTAAGTGCGGGCAGCCCAGATTCACATTTAACCTCCCCCACCCCCACCCCATTTTTCATGAAATTTAACACACGCGCACAAGCTTAAATCCTCCTCTCCCAGAGTGCCACGTGAGCTTCCAGGAGAGCAGAGAAAGCTAGCCGCACATTACTCCACTCTGCACGCCTTAGTGAATGTTTAGCTTGGCCCTAAGAGTTTTGGACACCCAAGAAACAAAGGGAGCTTCCAATGAGATGTTTATCATGCGAGCACCCTGCCACATTCATGGAATTTTACAGGGGGTCCAGATGATGACATCTTCTACTTGTGTAACCCTCCTGTGTTTTCCCACTGCTTCTTCCATTCCCCTCCCCAATCTTTTTTCTTTCCACAAAATGCTATTTGATTATAAACTATATAATAGTCATATCCTGTGGGTTCAAGTACAGTTCACATCGACTGGATCGAAGTAGAGATTGAAAGAAAAAGTCGGGGCTTTTGTATATGCAGCTTCCGCTCTCCGCTCCATATACATACCTGGCACATAGTTTCACACACACCGTCTCTCTCTCTCTCTCTCTCTCTCTCTCTCACACACACACACACACACACACACACGTGTACACTGAGGTCTTGATTTGTTATTGCTGTGCCAACAGGCTATCCTGGAACTTTTTTCTTCTCTCCTTCCCCCAGTGGCAGCCAGCCGGCCAGCCAGCACTTTTACGATAAAGCGAGCACTATTATTTTTTATTTCATTTCTATACCGCCCAATAGCTGAAGCTCTCTGGGCGGATCACAACAATTCATAAAAACACAGACCACAAATACAATAAAAACAGCATAATTTCTCCCCCCCCCCTATACAAAATTTAAAAATAATATAACAGCTAATAACAATTTTGGTACAAACTAGACCTGTTAAAAAACAACTGGAAGAAGAGGGCAGTCTTAACCTGGCGCCGAAAAGATGTCACAGTGTTGGCACCAGGTGGGCCTTAGCGGGGAGACTATTTCATGATTGCCCCCCCCCGAGAAGGCCCTCCCCCTTGTTGCCACCATCGGAGTCTCCCTCACAGGTGGCACTTGGAGGAAAACCTCAGATGTTGATATACAATAGAACATTGTTCCAAGCAGCAGTCTGAGCATGGGTGAGGCAGGGCAGTCATTCATAGCCAGCCTGAAATCCGCCTGTGTGATCTACTAATTCGTTGTGATTGATGTGCTGGTGCTCACCCATGCTCCAGACTACAGTGTGGATGGGGGGAAAGGCCAGTATTGCCTATTGATTCCTCTTGATTTGGCCTGGCCACAAATGCTTCTAGATTAGGGCTGTCTTTTCCCAGGCAACAACCAGGCTCTAGAGTCTAGTTGTTGCCTGGGAACAACCAGGCTAGAGTAGTGTCCCTTGCTCCTCTAGACTCCCCATGGCCATGCTTCCTTCCCAGTCGGTTGGCTTCTGTACGTGCCTGCCTGCTCTTCCTTGCCTGGCTGCTTCCCTGCCTTCTCCTTTCAGGACCTTTTGGTTGGACTTCTTGGGTTTTCGCTCCAACTATAGCACGCTGCAATGTATTCTGCCCTGTTTCAGACACTTCCCTGGCTGGCCTTGCCTGGGGGAGGACTGGCCATATGTCCCTTTCTTCCACCACACAGCTAGAGTAATATGCGTCATGGGGGGGGGGGGGCAGATAGAGGCCCATTTGCACAAAGCCCCATTTATATCATTCTGACACAGCTCTTTTCTCTCAGTTGTGCATCTTGGTGCACATTTGGGGCCAAATCACATATTTCTCTCAGGCAGGGATGGACACCGTTTTGGCTCTGCGGGCCACATGTGGTGGCAGGTGGGGGGTTCCACATGCATTTGAGTATGTATGTGCATGTGTGCACATGCACACACACACATGCACACACTTCTCCTACCTACCTCCAGAGATCCCTTCTAATTGCTGGGGGTGGGTTGGGAGAGTCCTTAATAGCAGCACCAGAACAGGCGTGTTTGCCCCACAGCCCAGCTGATCAGCTGAGCTGCAAGAAAAGTGGCTGGAGCTCCTTGGGGCTCAGTGAGCTGCATGGAAAGTAGCAGAGGGCTGCATGCAGCCCACGGGCCACAGGTTACCCACCCCTACTCAGGACCGGTGCAAGGCAGTTTGGTGCCCTAGGCAAGATCAGATATTTAGCGCCCCCCCCTTCCCACTTGAGAGCGCTGTATTCTTTTTTCAAGGCATTTCTGGCGCCCCCTTTAGCCCTGCGCCCTAGGCAGCTGCCTAGTTGGCCTAATGGTAGCACCGGCCCTGCCCCTACTCCAAGGGCCAAACTAAGTGTAACATTAGTAATTGCATGCATGTTTTTTTTAAAGGAGTAAATAGCAGGTGTGGCAGCCCTGATTCAGATTGGGACCCCAGTGGGTAGGAGCAGGAAGGTTTAACCCTTTGTCCCTGCTGTAGTCATATTTACTTTGGCCCCAAATGTATGATCAAGGGGCGAGCTTTGCATGGATTCCTACACCATGTGAAAAGCTGGATTGACTCCTACTATGGATCTTCCAAAGTGCTCCATCCAAATTCTAGTCCCAATCCCGGGGCGATCTATGCCTTCAGCAAGCTGTGTGCTTCCCTGCCTGTGTCTGAGTGCTACCAACATCATTGCCAAACTCAGTGCATTCACTGGGCTCCATGTAATGTCAGGAGGGCAAGCTCTAGATGTCTTTCATGTTAAAGAATACTTACAGCCTTCTACTGGACCTCCTTCTCTGATGCTATTCTCCTGACACACGTAGATTGGACAGCTTTCTTTCTTCTTTCCTTTACTTAATGCATTGTGTAGAGGGGTCATGTGAGTTGCGTGTAGTAGGTGACTGAACTCACATGCAGCCTGAGTGAGATAGATGTACACTTGATGAATATATATCCCCATTTAAAACCAACATCACCTTCCCTTTAAGAAAATGACCAAAGGATCACAAAAATGTGCAAGCTTTCGAGATCCGCAGATCTCTTCATCAGGCAAGATGTGACAAAAAGCAGGTTGGGGGGGGGGGAGAGAGAGAGAGAGAGAGAGAGAGAGAGAAACCTGATTCACAGTGTCACAGTGTCTGCATGTTCAGAGTCCCAAGATGAGGTGGGGGAGAGGGGTCTGCAGACATTCAATTTAGGATTACTTTTGGGTTCCGACCAGGACCAAGACGAGGAGAAATGTTGGACTCTGAACATGCAGGCACAATGACTTCCCCATCAAGCCAGGTTTTTTCCCCTCTCCCTCCCCACACCTGCTTTTTGTAATATCTTCCTTGATGAAGGGATCTGAAGATTTCAAAAGACTGCACATTCTTGGTGGTCTTTTGGTCGGCCTAGTAACGGTGTTATGCTTATATGAATTTTGCTGTTTTTCTTAAGGCCAATATGGTTGCCTTGCTTTTAAGTTTGGAAGTGTCGTTCCCACATCCTGTTCTTAAGTGATGGTTTTTAATGTGCATCTACTGATGATGATCTACAAGGGCCCCTAAGGGGCATCTCTGTTGAGCACCTGTATAAAACTGGGCGGCCCGGAAATATACTTGGTGCAACAGGAGATTTCAGGTATTGGCTTGACACTGAAGAAATCCAGCGCGCGAAGCCTGTGAAAGGAGCCTGGCCTTATAGCTGATATGCCAAGGGACTTTTATCAAGAAACTTCTTTTTTGCTCCACTTCTTTCTCTCCCCCACCCCTCCTTTTTTTTTTTTTTTTTACAGACACACAAAATCTATGGAAATGCTGCATTTGTGGAAGCTCCTGGACAATATTTCACTTTTAGCTGTTATAAAAATGAAAATAATTGTGAAAGCAGAGAGAGATCTGCAGCTGCTCCAGGCTATTCATGCCATAAGAGATCCCATCAGGCCCTCTTTATTGTTGCAGTTTTTGGCAAATTATTTTCTTATCGCACACAACCTATTCACTTCTGTTCCTGCATAACCACTTAGGCTCATAAAGCAGTGGGTCAGCAACAGTTTAGCATATAGCACATGGATCGGCTGGCCATGGGGAGCACTGGTGCCTGCCCCTCCGAAAAGCAGCAACTGGAGTCAATAAAAATCTGGCCTGGGCAGGCTAGGCCATTAGCAAGCCCAGCTCTGTCACTCCTCGCATGGCTTATTTTGTACTTAGCACAAACCTCCTGGTACTGCCATCAGGTCTCACCTTATGGAATGGAAACAAGTGAGCTGTCTTCCCAAGAGCAGATTGCATGGCCCAGTTCTTCCCTTTGAGCTACCTTCCCCCCTCCCCGCTCCCCCAAGGATGGGACAAGAGAAAAACAGAATGTACATGTTGTGCATGCGGAATGTGCAATCCCCATTTTGATGGGCAGCAACCGCTGTAGTGTGGGCCAGTCTAGGCGATGAGTTTATTGCGCCCGGCACACATGTGCACTGGACAAATGCTCTGGCATCTTCGGCGTGGGCAGAGAGCATGCCACTCTTATTATACTAGCCCATTAGGGAAGCAATTTGAAGAAAAATATTTAGCAATTTGGAAGGAAGCAAGGTTCCAGAATGGCTTGTTTCTGCGTGACAGCCTGCCATGTACAGATGAAAGGGAAGGCTTATAACAAATTTTCATTACGCACAAATAAAAAAAGGGGGGGGGGAAGCAACAGCAGGCACAGCAAATGCTTTGAGGCAGAGAGGTGTGGCCAGAAATTTACCCAGGAGGCCACAAAGGAGACTCAGCAAAACAAATCAATCAGCCTCTCAATCACTCACACTTACATCGCGCCCTTTATGGAAATGGCAATCAGTGCCTGACAGCCTGTCAGGTTTTGGCCTTCAAGTCCTCGCCTGCTAACTATTCATTAAGTTCACCAACATGCAACCTACAGATCTGTGCTCCCCCCTCTGCGTCCTTGCTCACCTTCCCTCCACGGCTTTCAGTTCTCAATAGAAAAACAGTCGGCACACTGCGTCGCTGCGACTGAGGTAGGTGGCGACATGCGGCCCCAAAGTCATTGTAAACAACACGGGCCTATTCAGAATGGCTTTGTTCCTCTCCTTGGCTGCAGATTTGGATCCAGCATTTAGCATCTGAGTCAATGCTTCCAGGAACTGTACTGCAGTAATTGAAGCATATCAGAGGGCTGGTTTTTGTGTTTGTTTTGTTTTTGTCATGTCTGTAGCTGCTAACTTGCACAGAAGAATTTTGACAATGTGCAAAGTTCAAGGAGCAAAGGTGGCCACGAATAGAACAGATCTGAACAAAAGAGAGCTATTTCATCCAGATCCCAATCATATATGTGTCTTTTTGTTCTCTATTAGAGGCCTTCATTAATACTACAGGGCTGTACTAGGGACACAGTTTGTACTGGACAAAAATGGCCGGGTGACCGGCCAGATGGGCGATTAATAAATATAATAAATAAATAAAAATAAATAATTATTTCACGTAGATGTTCATGATATACTGTTCTTATGCCAGCTAACATGAATATTCACCAACTCACATGTCCTCATCCAGTGTGAGGACCACAGGTGCTTCCAGATGAGGCTGTTATCATGCACTTGCCATGCCTCATTCTCAGATTTTTACAGGGGATCCAAATGTTGTCATCTTCATCTCGTAACCCTCCCATGTTTTCTGTACTAGAACCTGGGGTCATCCCATGAAGCTGATTGGTGGGAGATTCAGAACAGATAAAAGGAGTTCTTCTTCACACAGTTCATAGTTAAACTATCAAATTGCTACCACAAGATGTAGTGATGGATGGCCACCAATTTGGATGGCTTCAAAAGGGGATTAGACAAATTCATGGAGGGTAAGGTTATCAATGGCTACTAGTCATGGTGGCTATACGCTACCTCCAGGATCAGAGGCAGTATGCCTATGTACACTAGTTGCTGTGGGACACAAGTGGGAGGGTGCTATTGCACTCATGTCCTACTTGTAGGTTTCTCACAGGCAGCTGTGTGAACAGAATGCTGGACTAGTTGGACCCTTGGTCTGACCCAGCATGGCTCTTCTTATGTTTTTGTGTTCACTATTTCTTCTGTCTTTTTTCTTTCCACCAAAAAAATAAACATCCGTTAAGGAGGAAAAGACGGCAATGTATTTTGATTGGTAGCACAAGGAGCCCTCCATCTGGAAGCACCCCACATAATAAAACAAAGACTAATTTAGAGTCTTGTAATGCACTCTGCACTGGGCTGCCCGTGAAAATGGCTTGAAAACTTTAACTAGTGTAGGGTGCTGCTGTGCAGATGGTCAAGATATGCATGGGACACCTAGTCTGAAATGATTACATTGGCTGGCTGCCTGTTTTTAAGCCCCAGTCACACTGTTGGTTTTTGTCCTAGAAAACCCTAAATTGTCAATGACTGGGCCATCTTTGGGAACGCCTTCTCCCATATCAACCTTCCTGAAGTTTTAAATCTACTGTTTTAGCCTTGTTTGAAGTTCTCTCTTACATGTAGGCCAATTGGCCTCTACAAAAACCAGGCCTCTTACTTTTGCGACTGTACCAGCACTTTGGAACAGTCTCCCACTAGTGGTTCCTTTGGCTCCCTCTCTCACAGCATTCCAGGTAAAGTCAATATTATTTTGTTCTGCTTTTGAAAGTTAGCCACAGCTCGGTGGTTTCCTGCTGTTTGGTTTGATGGTCATTTTGGCTGCATGCTATGTCAGTTTCAATGTGCGAACTGAAGATGTTTCATGGAACTGGTCTGCAGACCTCTCTTCGGGAGCTCTAGCTGGAGTGATCTGGAAACATCCTGGCCAAGGTTGTCCATGCTTTGGTAGCTTCCAGATTAGGTGGCTCTAATTTGCTACACATGGGGCTCCCTTTGTTTGGAAGCTGCAGTGAGTTCAATATATATCCAGCAGGCTGCTAAATGGAAATAGTAAATGAAAGCTAGTCCTGCACTAGTATCCTGTCTGTTTCCAGCATAATTTGAAGTACTGATGCTTACCTTTAAAGCTCTATATGGCTTGGGATCTGAAGGATCTCCTGCTGCTGGAGTCCCCAATGTGGAGCCCATGGGCACCACTGTGCCCATAGGCACTCATCATGGTGCCTGCCAGGCTATGTCTGCCCTTCCTGGTTTTTAAATGTTTTAAAAGATTTTTTAAAAATTAACTGGGAAAAGCATCAGCCTCCAGTGCCATCTTTATTTCCAAGATGCCTCTGTGCTCCACATGTGAAATGGATATTTTGTTGTGCTTTGTGGGGGCAAATATGTGATTTGGCATTTGGGGCTCAGACCCCACCTCTGCTTTGTACTTATTGTCTTAGCCAAATTACCTGTCTCTTGAGTGTCATCAGTTTGCCTTCTGTGAAATGGGTATTGGTGTAAAAACTGTGGGTGTCTTTTGGAGCTCAGCGTCCACCTCTGCCTTGTATTTAGGTTCTTGGGCAAGTTACTTTTCTTTTAGCCTTACCAATTTGCCTTCTGGGAAATGAGTGTTTGTGGCTGGCCACGCCCACCATGGTATAAACAGGCAAGCTCCCAGCAGCGATGTTGTGAGAGCACCCATGGCACACTCTCAAAATTCCAAGTGTGCGCACTGGCCTGAAAAGTTTGGGTTCCCCTGTACCTACTGAGAAATGAGTCTGCCTGTATTCGTAGGCTGTAATGCTATACACATGTACCTGGGAGTAAGCCTCACTAAAAATAATGGAACTTATTTTGCAGTAAACATGAATAAACATAGAGCATAGAATTGCGCTGTTACCTAAACTTTGGATGCTATTCTCTGGGTGCGTCCACCGTCTGGAGAGAGTCAGATGGCGACTAGGCAGAGAGTCTTCATAATTGTGGCTACCTGAAATGCTGTCCACAGGAAGGCTTGCTTGGTACCTACCTACTTTGTTGTCTTTTCAGCACAAACAAAAGAGCTTATCATTTCCCAAGGCTTTTAATCTGTGACAGAAATGTTATTTTTTTTAAAAAAAATGCTGTTGTTTTTATTCTGCTAATTTATTTATTATTGTTATCATTTTTATGTTGCTGTAGATTTTATTTTTAAAGAAGCCCTGAAAATGTTTTTTTTCCCACTGAAGAGCGAAATATAAGTAGAATGAATGCATAAATAGACAAAATACTGTAAATAATTTATTTTTTTAAAAAAGGGTTGCTTCTCACATTTTTTGAAAGGCATAACGTTATAGTTACTCACTTAGACCACCACATCTATGTCCAGTGTTGGACCATGCATATGTTTTCTCTACCATATATGTTATGTTATAGTTCAGAGTTTATATTTTCATAGAAAAAAGTACAGCTCCTGAGCTGTTTGTTTTTTTTAAAAAAGCTCCCTTTTACTTGTGCCTCGAGTAATGTAACTATCGTGTCTTCCATGGTTGCTCCCGCTCTGGTTTGGGTCCATGTAAAGATGTCCACCGACATGGTTTCTTTAACAATATGTTTTGCATCCCACACAAGTGATATATCTTCCAAGGGGTCATGTGCTGCATGAGTGGAACGCTAAATGCACAGTTAAGGCTGCACTCTTACAACCGTTATCTGGGAGTAAGGTCCATTGAACTCCATAGGACTTACTTCTGACAGCCATAGGATTGTGCTGCAAAGGCTTGGTGGAAGCCTTTGTGCAGCCTCCAACTAGCATGGGAACAACCATACAGGCGGGGCTGACGTCAAGGGTAAGTATGGCCAGGCATCAGGAGCCCACTGAAAAGACTTGCCCCACTTCTTCAGCACTGCAACCTGCTTCTTCACCTGCCTCTCACTCTGGCCCAGACAATGGTGGTGATGAGGAGAAGCAGTAGACACCATGGCGCCATGCCCACTGGCTTTCTGCCTGTCAAGCAAGTAGGTGGTAGCAATGATGAGAAAGAGGATGAGGAGCAACAGCGGAGGGTCTTAGGCAAAAGAAGACCTAAGAAATGTCTAACTTGTCATTAGTTCTCTAACGTTAAAAGGAGTTTCAAAATGCTTTACGTACAGGTGCATAATTCCCAACTATGTGAACAAAAGTCACTTTTTCAGATCCTCCTACTGTGCGTTGGAATGCACTTTTTAATTCAACGATAGCCTGCAATGTTACAGACTATGGGCAACATTTATTCTAGGGGATGCTGTGCTCTCTTTTTGATAACAGTGATGCCTGTAAAATCCACACCTTTACAACCAGAAAGTTTAAAAAAAAGAAAAATAGAAATTAAGCAGTGGTTTCAATCTGTGGATCTGCAGAAATCCGTGGCTGTGACAAGGCAGAAAGATGAATGGTTGACATTTCAAATTCATTCATCACAAACAATACTTCCATCTGCTTTCCCATCCCTTTCTTGCTGATTCATACAAAATAAACTATTGATTCTTCCGGCATTTCATTGAAAGCACAGTCACAGAGATAAAAGAAAAGGGAAAAAAGAAATCATGAGCAAAGATATTTAAATGGAAAGATGTGTTCATTCATATACAGCTATTGGTACTGGTCCACTCTCCCTCTCTCTCTCATATGTAGAGGTAGGACTTTCATTCCATTGATCATATCAATGCAGAAACACCATATAACTCTTCATCTTCCTGTACCAAAACAAAAAACTGCAATGCTTGCACTCATACCAGCTTACCAGCTGAGTATGTCTACTCAGAAATAAGCCACACTGAGTTCAATGAGACTTACTCCCAACAGGATCACACCCTTAGTCCCATTAACTTTAATGAGAGAGACTGCCACCATGATCCTGAAGATATAGGGGGCACTCTAGCAATAGTTGTAACACAGGCTAGTTGCCATAAATTGTTGACAAGGTGGTAAATGTGTTTCTGGTCTGTGCCACGTTAGACTGCAGGAGGGGCCTCACATCACTGAATGTTCTGCAATATAAAAAATTCTCTGGTCATAGAAAACCAGCATGTCAGAGAAAAAGCTCGGCTAGAACCCTTCTCCCTGCCGTCTGGTTTGCTATCTGCCAGGATGATGATGATGATTTTAACAAGTCTTTCATTCATGTGAGCCCCCATCTGTATGGTACAGTCTGGGAGAGGCGGCGGGAAGGGTTGCCACCTCATGAACAGTTTGTGAAAATGAAGTCAAAATCCCATTGAATTCAACAGACCCAAAGGATACAGCGAAATTTTAAAGTCATACCGATTTCAATGGGACTCAGGGCTGCTTCACTCATTATGGGTTTCTTTAAAGTGTACACCTAAGATTTTGAAAAGTAATGTGTGCATGAGCCAAACACCTGTATCATACAGAGCATCATTAGAGCACAGGATTGGCTGCAGCTTTCTGTCAAGTGTAAACTCAGTTGCATACCTGGGCTTGCTACCACCTAATGTACGGACAGGTCCCCTGTCACAAGTTCCAATTAACTTTTGCTAGATTGTGCCCACTTGCCTCTGAGGCACACTTAATTTTAATTTAGTTGAGGGGCCATTAGCTGGACTTCCATGTAACTTTTCTAGTTGCTTTCCCCCATATAGTGAAAAATATATGGATCCCCATAACTTTTTCCCTGTGGAGAAAGAAGGAGCTGAAGAGCAATTTTGAGTGGGAAAAAATGGACATCAGGGAAATGTCCAACTTTCTCCCACTCCAACCACCCTTCTTCCACTCCTGCTTGCAGCCTCCAGTAACTAATTTTCAAAAGTTACATGAACTCTGCAATGTGTGGTTGGATGTGCAGTGTGTAAGTGATTTATTCTGGGCTGTAATCCCAGCAAAAAAATAAGATGAAAGAATGAACATGACTTTTAGTGAATTTGCTCTAGAACAGACAGAACCCTGTTAATTCTCCCATTCTTGGAGTGTATTTGTTTTTTCTAAATGAGCACTACATCATCTTAGACTCCTTATAAGAGAAATAGTGAAGAAGGAGGAGGAGGAGGTGGGGGTGTTGCAGCATGCAACTTATTTCATGCTTCACAGATTGACAAATGACAGGAAATATAGAAGCTAGAAAGAAAAGACTAGCTTCTTAATGAAAGTAAATTTTCTTGGGGGAACAGGTAGGAATTAACAGCACAGTCCTATACATGTCTACTCAGAAGTAAGTGCCAGAAGTAAGCCCCACTGAACTCAACAAGACTTACTTCTGAGTAGACACATATAGGATTGCACTGTACATGTTCTTTTGTGTCAGTCTCCTCCTTAATATGCACATCTTATCTGAGTCTCACAAAATTTTACTGGAGGTTCGAAACTCACAAGGTGCTATATACCCTCTTGATCACAAAACCGCAAATCTTTGAGCAGGAGTGCAGTTTCATAGCATATATATTTTAAGGCTGCTGACACTTGAAAAATATTTCCTGACCTCATTAATTCTCACAACAACCTTCCAGGGTGGTTTCTTATTGCCAATTTATAGTTCAGAGAATTAAACCAGGAAGACAGCAACTTGGTCAAGGCCACTCATCCACTGGGACCAAGCTTGAGCTGGCACTTGAACCAAACCTCAGTCTACCTGGCACCATGTACATCGGGGGTGGAAAACCTGCAGTCCTCCAGATGTTGTGGGACTACAACTCCTGTCATCCTTGACCATTGACCATGCTGGCTAGGGACTGATTTCATTTCATTTATTTCATTTCTATACCGCCCCACAGCCGAAGCTCTCTGGGCGGTTCACAATAGTGTATACATAAAGACAACAATAAAAGCATACAAAATAGTTTAAAAGATTGAAAACCAAATTTAAAACACAGTTTAAAATAACAATCCAGAAACTAATAAAACTGAGCCTACAGATGACAATCCCCCCCCCCCGTGCTATTCCGAGCTCTTAACTATTAAATGCCTTGGCGTAGAGGGAAATCTTAACCTGGTGCCGAAAAGATAGTAAGGTTGGCGCCAGGCGGGTCTCAGTGGGGAGTTTGTTCCATAATTGGGAGGCTACCACCGAGAAGGCCCTCCTCCTTGTTGCCACCAACCGAGCCTCTCTTGGAGGTGGCAGTCGGAGGAGGGCCCCAGATATTGAGCGTAGTGTCCGGGTAGATTGCGGTTGGGAGAGACGTTCCGTCAGGTATTGTGGTCCTAAGCCGTGTAGGGCTTTATAGGTTAAAACCAGCACCTTGAATTCGGCTCGGAAGCATATTGGCAGCCAGTGCAAACGGGCCAGAACCGGTGTAATGTGCTCGGACCTTCCGGTCCCCGCAATAAGCCTGGCTGCCGCATTTTGCACAAGCTGCAGCTTCCAAACAGTCTTCAAAGGCAGCCCCACGTAGAGTGCATTGCAGTAGTCTAGTTTAGAGATCACCAGAGCGTAGATTACTGAGACCAGGCTATCCCTGTCCAGATAGGGGCGTAGCTGGGCCACCAGCTGAAGCTGGTAGAAGGCACTCCTTGCCACTGAGACCACTTGAGCCTCAAGTGACAAAGATGGCTCCAGGAGCACCCCCAAGCTACGAACCTTCTCCTTCAAGGGGAGTGCAACCCCATCCAGAACAGGTTGAACACCCTCCATCCGGTCAAAGGAACCACCCACTAACAGCATCTCAGTCTTGTCTGGATTGAGCCTCAGTTTGTTAGCCCTCATCCAGGCCATTGTCGCAGCCAGGCACCGGTTCAGCACATCCACATCCTCACCTGCTGAAGATGAAAAGGAGAAATAGAACTGCGTGTCATTAGCGTACTGATGGCAACGCACTCCAAAACTCCGGATGACCCCACTCAGTGGTTTCATGTAGATATTAAATAGCATGGGGGATAAGACCGACCCCTGAGGAACCCTGATGAGCGTTGGAGTCCAACAACATCTAGAGGGCCATGGGTTCTGCACCCCAATGCACACTGATGGTATAATACAGCATTCCCCAACCCAGTACCCTGTAGATGTGTTGGACTACAACTCCCAGCATCCCCCATCCAGGTAGGTTGGGGAATCTGGTATAATAATCAGGCAGCCAGATTCAAACTTGGAGAGCATCCGTATACCTTTAGCTAGCTTGATGCAGCAGGAGATAAGGCAGCCATGGCTTCTCCTTTCCATTTCTTCCTTGCAAGGCCAGCCCTATCATTAGGCAGAGTGAGGTAGATGTCTCAGGCAACTGATTTTGGGTGTCATGAACTTTGTTATTTCTTTATTATTGCATTTTTACTGCCAGAGAGGTGCTTGAGCGATTTTCTGCTTCAAGTGCCAAAATACCTTGGGTCCTACACAACTAGCTTGGGCCGTGGCACAATTTGTTGCTCTCCCTCAGGCAACAAAATGTCTTGGGTGGCCCTGCTTCCCTGGATGACAGGGCCATAGAGAGGACAACTGGTTTATATCCAGCTGCACTGGGAGATTTAAAGATATATGACTGTTCTGCAGCTTTGAATCTTGTAACCTTACAATATGTAATAATGATAATATCCTACTGCAGTATGTACTGGCTCTCTATTGACTTTCCCTTGGTTGAAGCATCTGTTATTAAATTTCATGTTTGCTTTTCTATATTGGAGATGAAAAGATTACATTTAGGGTTTCCAGCTTCTTAGCTAGATGGACTCCTGAGCCTTTAACCATAGTGCGATAAGCAGAAAATTAGAAGGCGAAGCTTTTCCTGTGGTGGAGATAAAATGATAGGAAAAGCTTCACATGTGAAACGCCAGCAATGGCAGGCTGCCGTTTAAAGGCATGAGCGTAGGGCCTGTTGGAAACCATAATTACATGGTAAAGTTTGTATTGGATCTTGCTACAGTTCTGTTTATGTGTTGTGTTTTGAGTCAAGTCAATGCTGTGGATCGGTACTGCTTTTTAGATGTTTCCCCTCTAGCATCGCTAAAGACAAATGGCTGCAGGAAGTGGTCCCTTTCAAACAGGGAGGTCTTCTGCTTGGCTGTGATTTACTTGGCTATCAAAAAGACTTTGTATACAGTCTCTTCCAGCAAAAGGTGGGAAATGCAGAAGCGCTGGCATTTAACAAAAAATACCAACCACAGCAGGAAGTCATCTCTGCCCAATTACAAGGTGATCTCGGTTCATTTTATGGTTTGATATTTTTCTCTCTCTATCACATATGTTTTCAAACACAGTTCTGATATCCTGTGGGGATGGCTTTTGTAAAGAGCTAGGGCTTCTGATTGAAGGAGCTTCAAAAATAGCTCTCTTACCCTTCTGTGTGTGTGTGTAGGGGGAGGGAGCCCAGTCCTATAATAACACTTTTATTTGCTTTGAAAACAAGAAAGATGTCAGAGAGAAAGTTAACAGTAAAATTAGCTCTAGTGATCCAGTGATTTTTATCATTAGATGTAACAGTGGGGAGGGAAGCAAATTGTTTAATAAGCAGAATATTTTTTTTTTATTAAAATAAATGTTGTGCTCAGAAACACATCCAAACAGAAAGAATAATCAATTATACAAGTACTCTTAAAAGATAGACAGAAAAGGGGGGTGGGGTGAAAAAGCAAAGCTTGATAACCATAGACAGATTTTCCCCTTATAGTCAACACACAGTTCAGTCACTGTATTCAAGAGACCGAAATCTCATATCATTTTGATATGAAAGCCATGTGTTTCTCTGTGTTGTGATGGATGCGAACTACTAAGCGCCATATAGAATGCTGCACTTGCCGAATTGTGATCTGGTACTGATTCGGAAAGTCCTCTGATTCAGGAGGTCAGGTGGCAAACTTCTGAGAGGTGCCATGGTGGGTACTTTTTGCATATAGTCTAAATGTCTTTTCTTTCTTTCTTTAAAAAAACCAACCCCGTTAAAATATATATTACATAAGAATACTCTTCTGCTGTTTACTCTCAGGGCCATGATCTTCAGGGAGAAAAATCCCATCACTTTTTCAAAGGCACTGTCAAATCTGCATTTGTCATCTACAGATACATTTGAACTGCAAACCTGTCAGACCCAGGTCCAGTCAAGTTAGGGACAGGGTGGGAAATCCCTAAATACAATCCTTAAGGGTGCAATCCTATGCATGTTTAGACAGAAAAAAAGTCCTACAACTCCCAGCATTCCCCAGCCAGTATGGCTGGCTGGAGGGATGCTGGGAGTTGTAGGACCTTTTTCTGTCTAAATATGCATAGGATTGTGCCCTAAGTTGCTCAGATAAGTGAGCAAGAGTGAACTCTGGACCTTTTTCTAGTAGAGGGGTCAAACTGACCAGCTTTGGCCTAGCTCTTAAGAAGTTTCATTGCTGGTTTAATCCTAAGTGTAGACAGTATCTCTATAATGCTCCATGTATCTGATGAAGTGGACAATATTCCATGAAAGCTTCTGCCAAAATAAATGTGTTCGTCTTTAAGGTACCACGAGACTCTTTGTTATTTTTGTTGTAATAAACTAACATGGCTACCCTCTGGTGAGCATAGACACATGCTCTAAGAGGAATTTTACAGGAGAGCTCTTGCCTTACTGCAGTCTGGACAAAAGAGAGCTGAACGTCTTTTGAAAATCAGGCACTCTAGCCCACTTTTGCTCACTCAGCCGCTCCAAATGCCTCTTGTCCTGCATCTACGATCTCTGACCAAACCTTTGGCAGGCAGTACCTGCCGCATGAGATCACTGATTTGAAGAAAACATGGAGCAGCCTGACTGAAATGTTCCTTCGCGTACTGCCTAAAACTAGACTATTCTTAAGGAGCAAGAGGCTATGTCGTGTTCTTTGTCTAAGTGAAAATTAAGGCAGAGCTGGTGAACATATATATATATATATATATATGCCCCTCTAGGAAAAGCCCACCCAGAGCTCTTTCTTCACAGGGAGCTAGCTAATGACTGACACGCAGGTGTAGAAAAACAGTGACACCTAGTGGGCCAAGGACAGAACAGGAGTTTATCACGCTAGCCACTGCGAACTGTCGAGATAATGCCCTCGTAATGGTATAGCAGAGAGTTCATGCATCTTTTCTTGCTCGGATGTAGGGTGTTAGCCCCAGCGATCACCTTGACTAACTTAGGCCTTCTGCCTTAGTGTCAGTGAGGCTGCTGACAATAAGCATTAGCCAACCTGTGCTAGTGTACAGAATTAGGAGCATCAAGTTGCACTAAATCCCTTCACAGCGTTTGCCTCAGCAATCAGCACCCACGTGTGTGTGTGTGTGTGTGTGTGTGAGAGAGAGAGAGAGAGAGAGAGAGAGAGAGCGCACATATCCTTCCTTTTCCTCTTGCACTTAGGTATTTCTAGGGCCATAGAAACTGAATGGAGCACAGAAATAAGATACAGGGAAATATATGTGTGTGCACTTATGAGAGAGAACTCTTTGCACCCAGGGAAATGTTCTGAGTATATCTCTTGTCCTTGTATTACTAACTACTAATAAAACTTATGAGAGCACTATTTGGCGGGGAGAGAGGCGAAGATAGAAAAGAAAAGCACAATGTGCTTAATAACAACAGAAATAAACAAAAGGGAAAGATAATCCCAAGACTCCTCTTCACGGGTGTTCTGTATAAAACCTCAAAATGAATGCTAAATAATGTAAAAACAATTGTTTTGCTATCACTGTGTATACAGTGTCTTCTCCCATGGGATTCATTGAACTAATAAGCTGGGCATCTGTAGGGATTTTCACGTGGGCATAGTCCTTTATCACATCATTACCTGGGATAATATTCAAGCACCACGCACTTCATTTATCCACTTATTTGGATAATGAGACATGGGGCTATTTCATAGATTTCATAGATAGAGTTGGAAGGAGCCTACAAGGCCATCGAGTCCAACCCCCTGCTCAATGCAGGAAACTAGAGGAGGGGTCTCCCATCCAGGTAATAACCAGGCTTGGCCCTGCTTAGCTTTCCATGCTCAGACAGGCTGAGCCAGCATAAGCCACAGTTTTTCAGATAATGTAGGGTACAGCCACATCCAAAGTTTCCCCCAGAATAAGTCTGTATGTGGAATGGAATAAGTCGAGGAAGAGCTGATGCCGTCCACACCACATCATGAGTGGGGTCTATGTCTAGCTGCAAGATTTAGGGCACAATCCTATCGATGGCACCCTTGATGATGCCACCCTTGGAGGCTTCTAATCATCCAGTGCAGGGTACGAGGAGCAGCAGAGGCGATCTCCACCACCCCATCTTCCCGCCCTGCATATTTCAAAGATGGGCTTTTTAGTCTGTCTAGCCTGCTTGGGAGGGGGAGGGAAGGAGGCTGGCAGAGGTTCAGGATAACGATAACTTGTATCCTGGCCTCTCCAGTCTCCAGGGTGTTCCAGGCGGGCCCCCACTGGAACACCCCTTTCTGAGGTCAATTTTCCGACCTCGGAGAGAAGCCGGCGTGGTTCTTTCCATGCCAGTGTGAGGGGGCGGGGGAGAGGGATTGGACCACTGTCTCTGTCCTCAGAGGGCGGAATCCCCATTATCCTGTGGCCCCTCAGACAATGTCTAGGATAGGATTGCTCCCCAAACCACTTTCAAACCTGTTTACCGTAACTATTATGCTTCACATAAAGGACCCTGAGAACACTGGCTGAAGGGCTGAAGACAAACATAAGAGTGGGCTCACCGCGCACTCACAGAACTGTGCGAAACCCATAGTCATCATGGAACTGCCAGACAAGCTCTTCAGTCTCGTCACTGATGCCTGCTTCTGCTGCCCACTCCTCCATTTTCTGCCCCCAGGTTGGAAAAAGCAATTAAATGTCTTGTCAGCTGGACAAGGCATCTGGAGCTACCTGAGTTTTGACAGGATTTCTTTCTCTTTGTGGTTTAGGTCTCTTTCTTGGTTTTGGCTTTGCTATCTATTTGATTTTTCTAGTGTACTGTTTTAAATTATTTCTTTTTAAAATATTGTTAACTTCCTCCAGCTGGAAGGAGGCGCAGGAGGAGCCAGCATGAATGGCAAGAGAGGCCGGGAGGGAGAGGGGAAGGGCCAGACTGTCAGGTTTCTGCTCATCTGACCGTTCAGTTGTGAAGATTTGCAAGGCACTGAACATTCAGCGGAAGGAGACCTCTTATATTATTTCTGTGCTCAGCCTAGTTATAAAAGAATTCTCGAATGGAAATTTCATCAGCATCCTCCAATAAATACCATCTTCAGGGTTCCTTGAGGGGAAACCATTACACTGAATGGTTTAAATTTGTAGTATAGATATATGTTGATATGTAATCCAGACTAGTGTTCCACGTCTGGGTTACTAGTTAATTAGCATTCAGGCTAGATTACTGGAAATACACATTACATGGGGATGCCTTTGAAGAGTTCTTGGAAACTACATCTGGTACAGAATGTGGTACTCCAGTCCTTTAGGTGAAGTACCGTGAGGATAATTGGATAGGCCATTCTATGGTGGCTGAGAGAGACTGGTACTCCCTCCTGATGGAGGTTTTGTTCCACCTTTCCATTGTTGCTCTTCCAGGAACAGATGAAAGCTGTGTTGTTGCAGAAGGCATCTGGAGCTACCTGAGTTTTGACAGGATTTCTTTCTCTTTGTGGTTTAGGTCTCTTTCTTGGTTTTGGCTTTGCTATCTATTTGATTTTTCTAGTGTACTGTTTTAAATTATTTCTTTTTAAAATATTGTTAGCAGCCCGGAAGGTACTTACACATGTAAGGCAGCCTTCCTGAACTGGTACACTCCCACGCCCCCCCCACGCCCCGATGTATTGAACGTGTACTCCTATCAGCCCCAGCCAGCATGGCCAATGGTCAGGAATGCTGGGAGTTATAAACCAAAACACCTGGAAGGCACCAGGTTGGGGAAAGCTGGTGTAAGAAGTAGGATAAAAATATTTTAATAGACAAACACTCCAGGGGCTTACTGGGAAAATGAGGGAGTTTGCCCCTCCTTGTACCATAAATAAATAGGCTGGTACAGACCCAACCAATGGGGCGCAAAGCATTGATTGACACAGTAGAAGTAACAAATTAGAAAATTAGGGCACAATCCTATGCATGTTTAGACAGAAAAAAGGCCTAAGAGTTGTAGGCCTTCTTTTCTGTCTAAACATGCATAGGATCACGCCCTTAGTTAATTTTGGGGATGTGTATTACATAAACGGTCATTATCAGAATAATTTTATATAGTGTAGTCGTACCTGTGTGGAAAGACTATGGTGACTCACAACTGGGAAATCTCCCCCAGTTCATCATTGTTTAAAACCATAATGTATATTTTCATTGTGGGGTGGATATAAGAATATTGTAAGAAGCCAAGGGAGGGCTTGAAACAAGGCCGTCAGTGATCAGCCAATGGCTTCTTACCACCTGTGCTACCAGTTCTCCAGGCCTTCAATCAGCCAGACTAATCTCCTTGGGGCATGGGCTACCCTCTAAGCTGGCCTACATGATGTCAGCTGACCTCACAGTCTGAAGGTGGTCAGCTGACCTTGCAAACCAATGGAGAGGTCCTAGTATAACATCCTTCCTTCTAGGCTGTTCTGGCAGTCTGAGCAATTTATCACAATGGGAAGCAGGGCAGACTGATCCACCTTGCCCTGTTTTGTACCCATCTCACCTCCACCTTTTTCTGCTTCACTTCACTCCATTTTGTACCTACCCTGTCTAATCTCTTTCCATCTACCCAACCCAGTATCTGATCTCCAGCCTGTCCATGACTATCTCTAGCTTTTGGCCTTTGGTTCCTTGTTCCAGTATCTGATCTCTAGCCCACCCATGACGACATCTCCCACGTGACCATCATCATCTTGCCTGTATCCGATTTGGACTCTGTTGCAGCTTTTGGAAAACTAGGCCACTGGGAGATCTATGAACGGATGTCCTGTGTGTTTTGGAAATAACTAGGGTGGAGGCATCCTTTCTAAGTAGTGATTTTCATTAAAATATGAAAAAACTAGAACTTGGAACTTTTGGCCGATCTATGTTTTGTTTCTCAGAGTAACTGAAAAAATCTTACATTCCTGAACACATTTTTTTTAAAGAAGAAGAACACAAGCAGCAGTAAATACATTTCAGATCTTAGGAAATAGATATACTTACTCAGATCACTGTATATGGATGATTGGATTTAAACAATAATTTCAAGAAATGGAATTTTTTCTTTATGTTACTGTCAAAATGCCTTTTAAGATGATGGTGGTGGCAGTCTTTCCTCATGCTACCACCAATCATCATACAGGCGTCCTGCTGGCAATGGAGTAGCAGCACATGTGTGTACTTGGGGGAACATTTAGGACTAATCTCAGTCAGCAGGTGGTTTGGGACTGTATTGCTACCAAACATGAGACACTAACAATCATGCAGGTGGTTCACCAACTGGGCAAGAATTGCACATGCTAGGGTCTTTGCTATACAGTCATGCCTTGGACTGAGAGCATAATTTGTTCTGGAAACGTGCTTGTAATCCAAAACACTCTTATATCAAAACGAAATCCCCCCAAAAAAATTTATACAGAGATTTTTAATTTAAGCCTACAGTACAATACTACAGTACTTGTATTGCAAGACGGCGCTTGTATATCAAGTAAAAAAATATTAAATAAATATTTAAAAATTTGCTTGTCTTGCAAAATGCTCTCAAACCAAGTTACTTGCAATCCAAGGTATTACTGTATACCTCTCTCTAGTTTTTTAAACATAATATCGTTTTATAATATGATTTCAGTGTAATTGCAGGATTGACCTGGAGAAAAAAGTGCATAATGTAAACAGAAGTATACATTTAGTTAATTTAGTGCTAAAAAAAGTGTGAAATATAGTAATGCACTCTAGAATCCAAAGCCTCCATGTTCAAGCTCTACCAGGCCTATCATAGACATAGTTATAGTTCTTTTAATGTTATGATTTTCATCATAAGAGTGACCTACAGATAGATACTCATAAGAGAAAAGAGTAATAGCAGAAGTTGTCTTACTGCTTCAGGTCAATGCTGGTACAGTTACAATGATAAAATCCAATCGAAGTTTTGCACAGAAAGTGAAACCATCAAATTTGTGGCTTTAGCTAGTTTTGCACTGGAATAAAGAATGTGGTTTTATTATTTCTTTTTGCAAAGTTAGCAGAACCCACAGGCTGACAGCTTTGCTTTTCATATAAAATGTTTTGCCTAGCTCCAATAAGACTTTTGCAATGCATTAGCTAATGTAATACAACTGGTTCCAAGAGGTTTCCAAGGTCAGATGATTAAGCCATACATTTTATAAAACATTTAAAGACACTTTGGTAGGGAGCCTCATAAAGTCATATAAGTAACTTTCAACCATGATTCATGGATAAAAGCACAATATCAAAATTGTGGTTCCACTGAAAATAAGGGGGAAACAGAGCAAAGCTCTTCTTTCTGAGCCACAAAGGGTATAGTTTTGAAGAAGTGATGCTCTACAGCAGGGCTGGGCAGCTTGTAGCCCTCCAGATGTTTTGGCCTACAACTCCCATCAGCCCTAGCCAGCATCGCCAATGGTGATGGATGATGGGAGTTGTAGGCCAAAACTCCTGGAGGACCACAAGTTGCTCACCACTGCTATATATACCAGAATCTAGCAAGGGGGCTACAGATAAGAACTGGTAATTTTAAATGCTTCTTCTATGTACAACTTTCCCTGCCTTTTCTTACACATTTGTCAACATACTGAAATTTTGTCCCACCGCCCTTTCCTTCTTTACTCCTTTCCTTCTTGTTAAGCTCCTGTTTCCATCAGTCAAGCTCTGTACTTTTTGGATGAGCTAAGAGCCAAGATTTTCTGTCCAGACGCTGTGTCAATCCAAGAATGTACAACCCTTGTAGCCTACCCATGTTACTAGTATCTTATATAAGCAGCTCAACAACCAGAAGTTTGACTGAAAATGCTTTAGGGAGAGGTTTTCTCTTCTTTACCCATGTAACATAGGCATATGCAACCATAAATTAAGAAGCAAGCATAGGAGGCAATTCACCATGTACCATATATGAATGGTTAAAACAAAAACAAAACAAAAAATAAAATAAAAAAACCAAGAAGATCCCCGCAGAAACAGGTCAAAGGCCAATCTAGGCTAGCATACTGTTTTCTCACAGTGGCCAACCTTTGCCCATGAGAGAGTTGCTTCAGTCCCATGGTCACTTTGGTTGCCCCTCTCTGTATCCTTTCCAGCTCTATAATATCCTTTTTGAGGTGCAGTGATCAGAACTATACACTGTCTTCCAAGTGCAGTTGCACCATAGATTTGTATAAGGGCATTACAAATCTATGGTGCAGATTAGCAGTTTTTTCATTCCCTTTTGTAATGATGGCAGGGGCAGCCACCTGCAACATGGAATTCAACTGCAACATGGAATTCACCTTTTTCACAGCTGCTGCACACTGGGTTAAAATTTTCATTGAGCCATCCACCACAACCCCACGATCCTTTTCCTGGTCAGTCAACACAGCACAGACTCATCAGTGTATATGGGAAGTTAGATATTATTTTTTTTACCCCAGTGTACATCACTGTGTATTTACTTACAGTGAACTTCATTTGCCATTTTAGTGCTTTTCCACCCAGTTTGGAGATATCCTTTTGGAGCTCTTTGCAATCCCTTTTGGTTTTACCATCTTGAATATTTGGGCCACCTCACTGCTCACCCCTAACTCCAGATCATTTATAAACAAGTTACAACACAACCAGTTCTTTCTTCCATTCACTGTGAGAACTGTCCAGTTATTCCTAGTCACAACTTTTTGTTCTTTAACCAGTTACCAGTCTATAAGGGGACCTGTTCTCTTATCTCATGACTACTAGGTTTGTTCAGGAACCTTTGGTGAGGGACTTTGTAAAAAAAAAATTGAAAGTCCAAGTACACAGTGTCTACCAGATAAGCTCTGTCCACATGTTTGTTGACATTCTTAAAGAACTCTAAAAGGTTAGTGAGACAGGACTTAACTTTGCAGAAGTCATGTTGATTCTTCTTTAGCAAGACCTGCCCTTCTATATGCCTGATAATTTTATCTTTAATAATGCTTTCCACCAATTTATGTGGAGCAGTATTAACCTAACTGGCCTGTAATTCCCTGCATCCCCCACTGGATTCCTTTTTAAAAACTGGTGTTATGTTGGCCACTTTCCAGTCCTCGGATATGGAGGCCGATCTTAGGGACAATTTATATATTTTTGTTAGAAGATCAGGAATTTCGCATTTGTGTTCCTTAAGAATCCCTGCATAGGTACCATCTAGATTCCTTAAGAATCCCACTGTAGATACCAGTGATGGTATCTACCCATTTTTCAGTTAATGGCCTGGATAACATAGGAAGTGCCTCTTCCTAGACATGATCATCCTGAAGCTTAAGATCATTCAGGGCCTGTTTCAAGTTACAAATTATAGGGATGCTAGATTGTATTCCACAAGAAGTGGGCCTTTTCTGTTGTGGCCCCAGAAATCTGGATCACTCTTCCATTTATCTCCTTCTCTGTTTCTGCTTTATAAACAAGTATCATGCCTTTAGTAGCTAACCATTTTTCCTGCTGTATTAATTTTTGCTGCTGGTTTGTATTATTGTGGTTTTATTTTCTGTATTTTTAAATGCATTGTAGTATTGTTGTAAAACACTTATTATACACTGTTTTGTGACTACAAGTTGAAAAGCATACATGAATATCATAAATAAAACTAGGAGCTTTGAGGGTTTTTTTTTTACTATCCAAGAGCAAAATACAAATAATACATGTACAAATACAGTAATATCTTGGATTGCAAGTAACTTGGTCTGAGAGTGTTTTGCAAGACAAGCAAAAAAAATTAAAATTGTTTGACTTGATAAACAAGCAAGGTCTTGCAAGACAAATAGTCGTAGGGATGTAACCACTCGCCTCGAGCAGGCGTAGCGGGCCAAAATCAGCCCCGCTCACGCCCGCCAGAGACTCGCTTTGATATAAGAGTGTTTTGGATTACAAGCACAGTTCCGGAACGAATTATGCTTGCAATCCAAGGTATTACTGTAAAAGCAAAGTTATTTTTAAAAAGACAAACCCAGAAGTAGAATATGAAAAAGGAATGTAAACATTGACTTGAACTGTACTATGTTACTTTCTCTGTTCTATGGTGGTAGTAAGAACAGTGCGAGGAAACTTGTTTATATTACCAGGTTCTGTACTCAAAGGTCTATTTTGATGTTAGATTTCATGTTCCAGGAGGCAGAAAGGAAAGGCAGGTCTCTTTGGACCTCCATTATGTCCAAAGCACATGGAAAGTTAGAGCACAAGAAAACAAGGAGTGAAAAGCATGATTTCTATAGGGCCACACTCAGGACAACAGAATAAAGAGATCTAACTTTGTTTTGCCATATGTAGGAAAGGACAAGAGATGGTTTCCATCCCAAGTCTCCTAGTTACTTCAAAAAAGGATGTGTCTGACCACACTTGTACAGGCAACAGGCATTTTAAAATGGATAGAGTTCATTTCCAGCATGGTATAGGGACAGATTGAAACCTATTCATAGACTATGGTATTTCAGACTAGTTTCTCAGCAGGAGGAGAAATCTGAATAGGTCATTAATCAGGTGTGTGCCTCCATCTGGAAAGGTGTTTTGTCCCAAGGGAGGAATGGGTATCTTCTCTTGCTGTTTACACAAAAGCAAGATTTGGCTGGCTGCCAGCTCATGCTGGTTTTGGCAAATATTGGATACATACAGACAAATTAGACCTACTGTGGAACCGCACTCACCCCTATTTTGGTTTGACATACAATCTTCTCTGCAGGATTGAGCTCAGGAAAAACCAGCTTTGGTATTTTCCAGTAGGAACTGGCTGTGCACAGCAGTGATTGGTTCAGCCTTATGATATCACAAAGCTCTTTCCATCCCTCAGAGCAGTTTTTCAAGTAAAAAAAGAAAGAAAGAAAGAAAAGACATAATAGTGCCAAGCAACATTTAATGGGATTTAACTTGAAGGTGCTTGGGGGTGGGGAAGAACAATGCAGACAAGTCACCTGATGCATAAGGGAGAGAGTGAAAAGGAAGTGAAAATTAATGTTTAGGATGGAGACAAGTAGGTGTGTTATTTGAGGAGCAAAAGGTGGTGGTGGTGGTGGTGGTGGTGAGGGGCAAAGGCAAACTTACTCCGCAGTAGGGAAAAAGTACATACTGCTGTATAGACTTGGTGTTTCCCACATTCGAGGGCCAAAACAGACATTACTTTAAATCTGTGTGTAGCAGCTGTGTCTCCCCCCCCCATTTTTACCCTAGAGTAAGTGCAGGGCCCCCAATCCAGATCTTAAAAGTCCCCCTAACCCCCATGCTAGGGTTCCAATCTAGATTGAGGGGGCCCTGTGTCTACTCTAGAGTAAAAATGAACACAGACATAGCTGCAGATGAATATATAATTAAAAGAAGCAGACAAGATACAATGGATCCTAATGTTATGATCGAAGTATCTTGTGCTTAGCAGGTTTGTGCATAAACCTAAGTAAACAAGAGAAAACTAGCAATGTATAGAAAAGAAAGGGAGAGGTTAAAAAATTACAAATAGTGTAAGACTACATTGTGAATTGATCATATGGGTTATGGACTGAGGGCTACATAATTAAACATGTAAGGTATGAAGGTAAAGTACCAGAATACATGAAGAAGATAATGCCTTTAGTCAGCAAATGGGCAATAACAAGAAAGGAATTTTTGTCTGGGGATACTGAGCAGTTGTATAAACATATGATGCAAAGGCTTTCTCAAATAGACATAACATTGCCATATGTTCCATCAAAAAACTGCAGAGGAACTTGGGGAAAAACAGGATGATTTAAGACTGGCTGTACACATCTCTGCCATCACTTGGTTAGCTGAGCACAGACAGCAAAAGGTAAGGAGTGCAGTTAAACGAGGAGGATACATTGAGAGACCAGAGTGTGCCCCAGAGAGCCTTGGGCTGAGATAATGAAAGCTAGTAAACATCACCAAGGAACTGCTGCCTTCCTCAGAGCATAGATGAAAAAAGCAGGCTGCACTTGCCTTAAGTCCTTTGATCCCTCATTGCATATGCAAGAGTTCCTTCAGTGGCACACCAGAAGCCCATTAAAATGGTTAGACCGAGATCCTATTTGCGAATGTCGTTTGTCCACGTGCAGACAGCTAGGCATGCAAATTCTGGGTGAAGCAGGCCCAGAGAATGTCTCTACCAGTGGTAGAGATCTTCTACCCTTGCAGAAAAGGTATAGTTCAGATTATCCCCCCCCCTTGCAAAAAATCTCTAAAGACAAATGACCCAATTAGTGCATGTGTGATTGGCATGCTCCGCTGGGGAGGCGGATAATGATCACACTTGGGCAAGTAATGTCATCATGCCATCACTTGCTGAGTGCTGATTCCCAGGAGAGTTAGGGGCAAGTGTGCACTGTGCCAGCCTTAGAGGTGTGTGGGGGGAGTCAGGGACTGGCTGCACATGTTCAACTGAGCCTCCTCCTTAAAGCTTTATTGGTGTACAATGAAGAAGTAGGGTGGCCAGGTGTCCTACCTTACAGAGGACTGTCCTCTGTTTTGGAGAGCTGGAAGTGGACAGTCCTCTCTTTGAATGTGTCCTATATTTGATGACCTATCCAGTCCTCCTTGTCTGATTTAAAGATAAGAATTATAAAAATGGAGAGCAGGGGGAGGCATTGGAGTTGCCCACCCCCAGTTAGCACCTGAACAGCAGACTGAGCAGGCACACTGGCCACCTAGTCAGTCTTCTCCACTATGATGGGATGACTTGTATTTCTATTTAAATAATAGTTACTATTGTAAAATCTGCACCTATACATACAAATATGCAAATGTTATGCAAATTTTTGTCCTCACTTTTTGGGTGACGAATTTCCTCTTTTTTGGTGATGCATAAGTGGCCATCCTATGAGGAAGGGCACAGCCTGATCCACTGTTCCTTTGAGCCAAACCTAAATAAGAACAACCAGTTCATGGGAAAGGGTCACATGGGCGCCCTCAGCTGACCACAGCTCCCCAATCAAATGTGAGGGCTTCAGTCCCCATTCATACCTCCTGGTGGGTGTAACACAGAGTGGGAAGGGGTTGAAAGGAACACATGCCAAAGGCTTGTAAAAAACCTGATTCATGAGCACAAAAAGACATGAAAACTAGGAACTCTGAAAACCCAGAAAATATGTGGAAACCAGACGATGTTGGAAAACTATTTATTTACTAAGTCTTTATATCCTACTTTTCAGGGTAAGTAGCCTCCACAAAGCAGCCTACAATATAACCAAACTAATACTAATACATTAAAAAAAAAACCTTTTTAAAATAGAAAACACTTATCAAATATGTTAAACTTAAGACAGGAGCATTAAAAACATCCAGATCCAGACCAGCAAAGATAAAACGCAGAGCAATGACAGTATTTATTACTGTGCTCTTCTTTATTACTATATATTTCTGTAATCTACTCTTATGCATGGCTTCAAATACTGGAGTTACAGGCAAGTTCTTAGAAGGTTGGTCCTAAGTGCATAGCCTAAATAACTGCATCAACAAAGCTAGAGAAATTGATTCCTCACAGCTGACAAGCAATGCCGTGTATAAAGGTCTAAATGGATAGAATATACAAAGGTTTTGGGGACAGTCAGAATAGATTTCCCAAATATTTGTGGCAATTGGTGTGTGACAGAGACAGAGGCCAAAAAGTGCCTGTTGCTTTCTACTGTCAGGACCAAACTATGCTTTACACAAGAGATCCTTGACTGGATCTCCTCACATTTTTGTTTTCACTGGAATGCAGTTTCAGGGGACTCAGAATTTGGAGAAGGGACACCGGAGTGTTAGTAACCTGTCCCCACATGCTGGTTTCCTAGTCAAAATCAACCCCTGGGGTTGCTATTAGCCCCGTAGGTGAAAATATACAGGTACCCATTAGGCTAACAGTAGCTTGGGAAAGGAGTAATTTAGACTGCAGAAACAGTGTGGAGGGAGTTTAACATCACCCATCTCCCCCCACTACCACCGTTGCAAACAAATTACTGCATTTTAGTTGTTTTTAAAAAATCCAATCACATAAGGTGTGCTGTGGCTATCAGAATGGTTATGTCAACATTCTTACTATCATCTGCCTCTACATTGCATTGAATTTATGGGATGAGCAACAGCCTAACGGTATTGGACATATGGACATACTACGCATGCAGAAGGCCCCACCCAGGTCCAATCCCTGGCATCTCCAGGTAGGGGCAGGAAAGCCCCTGTTTAAATCTCTGGAGAACGCCTGCTGGTCAGTGCAGACGATACTGAACTAGATGGAGCAATGGCCTGACTCTGTATAAGGTAGATTCATATGGTCATAAATGATATTTTTAATATGCTTTGTGGGGGTTTTCCCCCAGCCACCTCGAGGGTAGATCCTAGGCAGTGGTGGCTCCAATGTCAGCGGGGCTGTGTATCCACTCCAGATTTTACCCCAAACCTTTAAGGGGCTATCCATGGTGCTGAACCCTAACCCTAAAATAGGTTTGGCACTGTGGATTGCTCCTTCAAAGTTCGGAGTAAAATCCGGAGTGGATACACAGCCCCGCTGACATTGGAGCCACCAGCCGCCTCCGCTGGTCCTAGAGAAGGCAAAATAATTCAGCTTCAGTGATTATCCTTCACAAAGCCGTTCTGTAGAGAGCTTCCCATGAAACATCCTTGTCAAAACACAGAGCTTTTCTCCATGCACCAAAATAATTGAGAGGGTGACAACCTAAAAGACCAGCTTCTCCTATATATGTAGGGTGGTCATCTGTCCTACTTTATAGGGGACAGTCCTCTATTTGAAGGCCTGTGAGAGGACTGTCCTCTATCGCAAGGCATTCTCTGTTGGAAGGGCTGTCCATTCCAAGTCCAGTTTAAAAATAAAGAACAAAAAGAAGGGAGAGCTGGCCCTCGAAGTTGCCCATCAACAGTCAGCACTTAGACAGCAGGCTGAGTAAGCGGCACACACAGGTCACCTGGTCACGGTCTTCCCCACTCTG
The DNA here is from genome assembly GCA_021292165.1 of Shinisaurus crocodilurus. Classification (NCBI taxonomy): domain Eukaryota; kingdom Metazoa; phylum Chordata; class Lepidosauria; order Squamata; family Shinisauridae; genus Shinisaurus; species Shinisaurus crocodilurus. The sequence continues at coordinate 72,772 of JAHFWL010001407.1, forward strand.
GTAAGAGTTTCTAAATTTCTATGTTTGTGTATATACATATAAATTAGCACATGCAAATTGGCATCCTCTTATGTTCTCCCTTTTGGTGATACATTTCCTCTTTTTTTGTTGATGCATTTTTGGCGACTCTACACATGTTCCTACCCAGACTATAAGATCTTCTACAAAGACTCTGCTCTGAGTGCCCCCGTGAAATGAATGAAGTGCTTCAGCTAACCACTGGGGAGAGGGTTTTTTTTTCATAGCGGTGCCCTCCCGAAAGGGCTTGTTTGGAACTTTATGGTTTTTTCAGCACCAGGTGAAGATCTTCTTATTCACCCAGGCCTTTTAAATAACAGGTCTTATGCCCTGGGCCTCTCAGTGTTTCAATTGTGTGTTCATTCTAATAGTTTTTTAATTGTGTATTTTAATGTTATATTTGTTATGTGAGCCATCCAGAAAACTTGTGTTATTATATATTAATTTAAGCTGCTCCTATACTGCTGGACATCCCAGGATTTCCAGTTGGTTTACATAAAAACACATACAATGCAACATAAAAATCAATATAAAAACAGTATAAAACAATAAATACCTTAAAAACATGACAACAAAAGCAGTAAAATAGAGCAGTGTCATGATCAATTACAAGTCAAGGAAAGCCTGAGTGAACAAATGCATTTTCAAGTGGCACTTGAAGCTTGCCACAGTTTCTCCCTCTCAAACCACACATGGAAGAGTGTTCCAGAGGATGGGTGCCACCACTGAGAAGGCCCACTTACGTGTTGTTGCCTGACAACACACTGTTGGTCCTTGAACAACAAGCACTTTGGTGTGCTTCATGCAGAGACAGGGCCCTAAGATTTTTTTTCCCCACTTCAGCATTCTCATAGGCAACAGCAACCTTCCCCAACCTGATGCCCTCTAAATCTGTTGGACTACAACTCCCATCATGACATGCTGGCTGGGGATTATGGGTGCTGTTGTCTGACACATCTGGAGGGTTCCATAATGGGGAAGGCTGGGCTACTGCTTCTACAGTATATGCAGTTTCTCAAAGTTCTTGAGGGTAAAAGATTTTTTGTATGGAAAGGACTCCCTGTGACTTCCAGAACACTTGAAAGTAAAAGCAAATTTTCATAATTGCCTACCATTATAATAAACTTTAAAGGAGTGTTAAACAAACAGGTGGCAAAATGGAATATTATTTTTTTACAGTCAGCGGGAAGTGAACAAATCTACAACACTAAAGAAAAAGTTATTCATTCAGAATGGTTTTTTAAAGGTACTGAAGCATTAATTGATTTTTTTTATATTCTAACACAATTTTCATTTATGCTAGACAGAAAAATAAAAAAGAAATAGGAGTTTTCATGTAAAAAGTGCCCTCACATTTTTCTATAAAATAGGTTGATTAAATAGCAGACTTAAAAATATATTAATGTCCTATTGAAGAAATTGCTGACTGGTTGAACTAGATGCACTCAATACAGCACTATAACAGAAACTCTAAATTACATTTAATGTTTGGAATGATTTTTTTATTTTTATTTTTGTGGGATTTAGTGGCAAAGGGACTGGGATCTATGAAAATTAAAGCCCCCTATTCATTTCAGGCCAAACACAATATAGCCAGCTACACTGCCCAATAGTAGTTCTAAAGATATATGAAACTAGTAATTCTTGTGTAAATCCAAAATTTCGGAGATTCTAACCTGTGCTGAGAAAATTTGCCCAATTACTTTTTTAATAGATCATTTTCATTGCTACTGCAGTATTCCACCAGCACAGATTTCTTTGGACTATTGGATTTAAAGTGGCTGTTTTCAGGTTACATGTCACAATATTCACAAGTTCCCCCAAAAAACCCTCTCTTAGGGAGGTGGATGACGATTGCCTGGGTGGAGTCACATTATAGCCCCCTTTAAACTGCTTTCCTGTGAAGTAGCTATCTGAAATCAGCCAAGCACCCTGCTTTCCCCGGATATATGAGCAATTGCATGTAGGAGAATGAAGGCCTAAGTAGATGTGAGCTTAAATGCATCTTCTTGGAAAGGTTTTAAAAAATGCAAATAGAATCACCTGGGGTATGTAAAAATTATCAGAATTGAGTGGAGGGGGAAGATAACCATTTCCTCCCCTGCTGCAGTCCTGAGAAAAATCCCTCTTCTGAAACTAGTATTTTCACTGGGGTAGAGGGAAACCTCCCATTGGCGTAATTGCAGGGATCCCCACCCACCCCCAATCCAAGTGCTAGCTTCAGAGAAGGGATTTCCTCAGAGCCAGAGCAGGGAAGGAAAGGCTATGGTCTCAATAATTATCAGCTTCTTCCTCTAGTTGATGCTAAATGCATTTTTAAAAACCTGCACATTAAATGCAAAGATGCATTTAATGTCACATCTAGTTTGGGCTGCTTAGCTCCTCTTCTGGCTGGGGGCTACAGATGACCACCTCTTTATATGGTTAGGACCAGATGGGGTCAATTTTTAAGTGGCCACCATATGGAAAACGGTCATGTAGTTCCATTCCGAGCATTACTTACTAAAGTGTTGAGAGTTGCTTTTCACATAATTTGAAATCAAGGGAATGTGCCAATTCCAACATTCAGAAGTGCCATATGGTACTACTTTAGAATGCAGGTGGCATGGTTCTTGGCTCTTTCGTGCTCTCCTTAGGCCAGCCTTCCCCAACTTGGTATCCTCCAGATGTACTGGACTACAACTCCCATCAGTCCCAACATTGGCTATGCTGTAGTCCAACGCATCTGGAGGGTGCCAAGTTGGGGAAGTCTGCCTCAGGCTGTTGTTGGAATTATAAGAAATTCCATTTTAAGAAAAATGTAACTAATTCTGCATACATCAGATGTTTGTGTGGTTGAAGGACCAATCAATAAATAGGAAGGAGGAGAATGAACGGGATGTGGAGCCCAGAAAAAACCCAATCCAAACTCACAGGGCATCCGAGCAATGGCTGATGGACTTCAGTGGCTCTGCAGTATCTACATGGAAACTGGAACATTCATTAGATTTCTGGATGAGAAGGTTAGCATGCATCATTCTCCAGCCAGAAAGGAAGTCAATGGGAGCCAATTGGACACCTCAATTATTTCAAGTGGCTTTGTGTGGGTAAGTGCTTTCCTGGACAGTGGCCATCCCTTTGACCTCCAATTTTCATTTTGACAGGGGTCAGGTTTGAAAAGAGTTGCCAAACAGAATTTTTCCACTGGCTCACACATTGAACTGATGCAGCAATCACAGTGGCTGTCAGAATGTTGCTTGAGCTGCTTTGCTTGGACCAACTCATCAGGAGCAATGGAGCCGGCTTTCTATGTTGATTCAACTAGCCTTATGCAAAAAGCTACAACAGGAGCATGAGGAGTTGATGCCAACTGCAGAGGCATTGATGAAGATGATTGTCTGGTAACTCAGCTGAGCTCTTAAAAATTCAGAATGTTTTTGGTTCCCTACTTAATCTTGTCTGGATTCAAACCTGTGAATTAAAAATCAAATGATTCCCTACCTTGTAAATATTCTAGGCATCCACCTATGCATTATTATTTATTTGAGGCATTTATATATCAGTTTCCAGGTGGACCTCATAAAGTGGTTTACATAAAATTGTTAAAACAATAAGCATTAATAAAAATGATACAATAACAGAAAAGATAAAACTGTTTGTCTTGAAAAAGCTATATTTGCTTATTCTCTCATCCCTACAGGGTAAGATGTTTCTTCAGAAGCCTTCTTGTGGTGGCAGTTGTGGGAGGGGGATCACCGCTGGAAGCTTGGATGGTGGCAGCTCATCAAGCTGTACCTGGTCCTTTCCCCTCCCCTCCCCTCCGGGCACGATGGTTCTTCAGAAAGCCCTTTAACATATGGAAGTAGCTTCTAGCCGCAATATTCAAGGTATGATAATAACTGCATTGTAATGCATAACCTCTGTTTATATTAGGTGTGTGCCCCCTACTGCACAGGGCAGGGATGGACAACTTGTGACCCTCCAGTTGTTTTGGCCTACAACTTCCATCATTCCTCATTATTGGTCATGCTGGCGAGGGCTGATGAGAGCTACAGGCCAAAACATCTGGAGGGCCACAATTTACCCAACCTTGATTTAGGGGGTCAATTTCAGTCTTTCCCCATTTTTAATAGCATCATTTGTACTCTCTAATGCCTCTGAATACTTTGGCATTTCGGTTCAAACATCTGCTATCTTTATGGGCTGCTAAAGCCGACTACCAAGCTCCCATTCTTGTTATCATACAGTGAAAATTATGTGTTGCAAATGAGGTACCTGTCCACCCTTTGTATTTTCAAATTGTATTTGAAACCTGGTTCTTTTTAAACTGAGCAATGTGTTGGAAAAGTCTCAGGGATACAGAACTGAGACTAGAGGCTTAATCTAAAGCTGTCTGTGGCACTCTAGTAGTAAGACCAGAGTAAAATAATTAAGAGGTACAGCAGTATTGGTAGCCTGCTTCTACAATATCTCAGGAAACATGGACTGCATCCAAGGGAAAGCCATTGCCTAAAAGCACCACCAAGAGGGCTTGAAACTCTCTCAGGTCCTTCCCTGGCTTCCATTTGTCCTGTGTGTGTGTATCAGGCCCAGGGCCATCTCAAAGTTTGAGGAGGCCCTGGCAATGTGTCCTCTGGGAGGCCCCTCCTCAGTCAGCAGGCCCTGAGAAGGCTTATCTGGCTGTGGTGGCAGTGCTCTAAACATGGCCAACCTTACCATTACGCAGAGCCATTAGGCTCACACTGGCTCAGCTTGTCTGGATGTGGAAAGCTAAGCAGGGACAGGCCTGGTTATTACTTGGATGGGAGACCCCTCCTTGAGTTTCCTGCATTGAGCAGGGGGTGGGACTCGATGGCCTTGTAGGCCCCTTCCAACTCTATGATCTATGAAAGTCTATAAGCTGCCTCAGGTAGCAAATGCTGTGGAGCAGCAGTGAGATGCTGGAGGACAGAAATGTGGGTGCTGCGCAGCCTGCCCTGTACCCCCTAAGCAACCTTGCTGTCCTCAGGTGTGGTAGAAGTAAGATTCAGCTATTGTCCTGGTCAACTTCTGTATGTGGAATGGAATGGTGTCATTTTATTCTTCGCCTGAAGTGGCAAACGGTCTTCGTCCAGCCTTGACTCTAAGCAGTAATGGGTGACTGTGTCTCGATACCCTTTAAATTTCTCACAATGTCCTGGAATGAAACTAGGTCAAGGGCATTGTTGGAAATTAGTATGGTGGCTAAACCCAACCAGCTGGTGCTTCTCACAGAGTGCTGGGCCAAGCCTGCTACATGTGGCCATAGGCTTTCTGGGAAGGAAGACAATATTTAGATGGTAATGAATCCCATCACCGATCCAACTTAAGGATCCTGATGATCCCCACAGAAATCCTATTTAACACACTGATGGGTGCTAACCACCAACCATGAGGGAGTAAATGCTGTAGAACATAAGACAAAAACTAATGGTGGAGTGAGAGGATAACAAAAGAGTGGAGAAAAGTTGTCTGAGATGATTATGTCAATGATATGAGGAGAACTGCAGTTAACAGACTGTGAAAAACCAAGAATGCTTAAGAGGGAAACATATTAAGTAGCATAGTGGTTGAGGAAGTCACTGGGGGGAGTCTATCAGGATGATATGAGAAGAGATTAGATGAGAAGAGAGTAGACAAGACATATTCAAGGGTGTTTAGGACAAGTTGGCCAAAGCTCATACATGTTTTCAGGCCTGATAGTAGTTGGGGGAGGAGGATTTGCGTAAGTTTGGTATACACTTTCAGAATTTAATAAATAGTTTGTGATCGACATAAGTCAGTGATGGCGAACCTTTTTGAGCCCGAGTGCCCAAACTGCAACACAAAACCAACTTATTTATTTCAAAGTGACAACACTGCAATTAAACCTGAATACCGAGGTTTTAGTTTTAGAAAAACAACTCATACAGTTGTCCGAACTAATTAACATCTTTTGTCTTTAAAGAAAAACACAATAACAGAGCTTTCAATGATACAGTTTTTTGTTGAAAAAAAAATCAACTCAAAAATTATTATAGTACTACATTGTACACATAGCCTGAAGGGAATTTATACAAACTTTTTAAATAATTAGCCACATGTATTTTTGGATAAGGGATTCTCAACTTGTAATATGATTATATGCCAGACTGAAATTGTATGGGGCAAGCTTTACTCCGGGTCCTTTCCCTGCTTCTACGGGTGTCGGATTAGTAAAAGTAAAAGTCAACCTGTACTAGGATGAGCAAGATAAACAAGAAAACTAAACGTGCTTAACACATTTTAAACACTTTATGTCTTGGACTGCAAACACTGCATTAGGTAAAAGTTTGCATTGGTCATGCTTTTGCACAATTAATGTGATTTTTGCTATTGCATGCATGCTGATAATTTGTCAAACCTTGGCTCATACTCCGTTAGTTTGAGAGCAACACATGCAGCACTCAGGTCAACTGTTAGGGCTTTACATCCAAGCCTTGCTCTGTGCATCATTCTTCAAAATCTTTTAAATGTGATAACAATGTAGAAAAGAATTCTGTAACAGGAATTCTAGAATAAAATCATTCTGTTCCACACTGTGAGAAAGAACAAGATCATTAGTGCTTTGCAGAAAGGGACGGTCTTTTCGCGATCTGGTGACGAATGGCTCAAGTGCCCACAGAGAGGTTCCTGCATGCCAGCTGTGGCACCCATGCCATAGGTTCGCCATCACTGACATAAGTCATAGCTTCTCAGTGAATATATGCACAACATCTTCAAAAAGGAATCAAGTAGAAGGTACCTGATGGAAAATTAAATATGTCGCAGTTTGACCATGAGCATAAGCGGACACTAGGATACGCTTACAAACTATTTGTCAAATTGGTTTTCTGCAGTCCAGTCTCATTAGGGCTCCTTGAGTCCTCAGAAAATATTTTTGGAGGTATGCCTCCATGCAATTCAGACACCTGATTTTCAGTGCACCCATGCCCAAGCGTTTACTGTAGGCCAGTGTTCTCCAACCTTGGGTCCCCAGATGTTTTTGGCCTACAACTTCCAGCATGCCCCAGCCAGCTGTGCTGGCTGGGGCATGCTGGGAGTTGTAGGCCAAAAACATCTGGGGACCCAAGGTTGGAGAACACTTCTGTAGGTAACCCAAAGTTCTCCCTCCAGCAGAGCAATTTCATAGATTTCATAGATCATAGAGCTGGAAGGAACCTACAAGGCTATCGAGCTTATCAAAACCCTCTCCAACAATGCAATGAAAGATGGCCAGTGGTATCATTGCCCTGACAAATTTCTTATTGATAACCCGGTGTGAGAAACATCATGTGGACCAAGTCCTGAAAAATGCACAACCTTTCTCCCTCTTGTTCACAACACACACACGCAAAAATATCAGCGTGAAGCTAAATTAAATCTTGGGAAATTATTACTAATTCCATTGCAGTTAGCTGTTTGTAACCAGGGCTCAATTCCCCCCCCCCCCATGCACTAAGCGTCTAAATTCCACACTGCAGGATCTGGTGATAAAATCATTTAAACTCCTCCGAGAAATGCCTTTCATCCTCTTTACTGGAGTAGCATTCCTGGTGGCTTTCATATCAGCAAGAAGAGTGTGTGAGATAATTGCTCCTTCCATGGAGGATCAATACTGCATAATCCATCAAGGTGAGGAAGCCCTTTCTACTTCTCCAGATTTCATTCTGTGGACAAATTCTCACCTTCACAGAATAACGGACATCGTGTTTTACTCCTTTTTCTGCCTGAACAGAAGTGGGAAAGGTGGGATGATCCAGTTGACTGAAGGCTATTGGGCATATCTTAATGGCATGGGGGAAATGGTAAGTTACAGTCTCATTCATGATGTGCCTTTCCAACTGTAGAAGCCAAATGTTTTCAGAAATCTATTGCAGATCATCAAAACCATGCTAGCAAACTACAGTTTCATTAAAACCAAGAAACCATTCTTGAGCATGTACAGTATATCATAGTCTCTACCACATCTATGGTGGATGAAAAAGAAGAAACATGAACATTGGTAGCTTTAGAAGAAAATAGAAAAAAGATTTTATTTACTGTAGAACTATCACTCAGCTATAACTACAAGAATTAGTTTCACTTCTGGAAAAGGAAGTTCAAATACATTTTCAAAAAATCCTCAAGGCCTCATTATTATAGACACCTTACATGGTACTAGTGGGATTTCTGCACATACGCCAGTGTTAAGATTTAGCCATGAATTGGCTCATCCCAATCATAATTATTTATTTATTTTATTATTTATTTCATTTCTATACCACCCAATAGCTAAAGCTTTCTGGGTGAGTCACAACAATTCACAAAAATACAAACAACAAGAAAATAAAATACAACATAAAATTTCAATATACAAAATCGAAAACAAACTTAACAGCTAAAAAACATTTCAATAAAATACTAGACATGTTAAAACCAGCTAACATAAGCGCCTCATCATATGCCATTAAATGCCTGGAAGTAGAGGGAAGTCTTAACCTGGTGCCAAAAAGATGACAGTGTTGGTGCCAGGTGGGCATCAGTGGGGAGATCATTCCAAGTTGGGGGGCCACCACTGAGAAGGCCCTGTCACTTGTTGCCACCTTCCAAACCTCCCTTGGAGGTGGCATTTGGAGGAAGGCCTCAGATGTTGATCATAATGCCTGGGTAGATTCAATTGCATATATATCAAACATCAACATGTTTCAACATGGTCCAAAATGTTTCATACATACTGGGAAAAGAGGAAATGTTCATGCAGATTAATATTTGTTTATGTTTGCAGCATTTATGTCCCACCCTTTAGCGAAAAAGGCTGCTACAGTGGCTTACAAAGATAAGCTGCTCTGACAGGCCCTGCCCTCAGGCATACAATCTAAATGTAAGACATGGCACACAAGGAATAAGGGATAGGGAGGATATATATAACTGAAAACGGGGGGGGGGGGCTCTTTGAAGAGATGGTGATGGTGACATTTACTTCCCTTTGTTTCCTGCTCACAGAGAATGGCCTCTGTGAAGGGAGAGGTTCCTCTCCTCACAGTTCCTGTGAGACCAGTAATCTATTCCCGCTCCATCCAGCTATCTTGTTTCTCTTACCTGAACAGGTGTGTCTGTGACTCACCTGACCAAGAGAGAAAACAGCAGTTGTATGGACAGACCCCACTCAGCAACAGATGTGTAAATCCCAGGTGAGCCTTCTGGGCTTAAAGAATTAATGTATGGTTTGTGGTCCCTGAAACACCCCTCAAGCTGAATAACATAACGTGGTACCACAAAATTTATATGTATTGCTCAAACAGTATTAGAGAACAACAAAACTTTGCAATGATGAAATGAGCAAAACATTTCTACATAAATGTAATTAGGATGATCAGAAGCATAACAGAAATACAGTGGTGGATTTTTCATAGAAAAATCAAAGTTCTATTCCTCTCAACCAACAAAGCAGTCAACATTAAACTCTTATAGTTACCTGTTTGGCACGCATGGCTGGCAGAGCTTAGGTAATCATGTTTGGTAGGCTTCTTGTTCTCCCAGGAACTCTCTCATCAACCATGTCAAAATCTTACTATTTTTAACATTCTACCTAGCAATAGCTCTAGTTCTTATATCTTAACACACATCTATGCACCTTGACTTTTTGGACTCAGTCATAGCTTCTACTCATGACTTCAGGAGGGCCTCTTCATAACACAGCCAGGCTTACAGCTAACTTCAGAAGCACCCTTGTGAAGGTCCATCTCTTCACCTGCTTAGTGAAGCAGCAGCAGATGCAGAACCAACTGAAGTAAAGGGAAGTCTAACCCTCATAAAGAAAAGACTTATGGGTGACAGGATTCCTCCAACTGAATCCTTATGAAAGGAAAGTGAACTCATGGAGGCCAAGAATACAGTACAGAAGAGCTGATTGGATTGATTCTGACTATGGGAAATTGATGTAAACAATATTTGCTTCACTCAGCTGAGGGGGGAAAAACATATTTTTCTATGGCTCTTTCCTCCTGCAGGGGAACCGGAAGTGATATAAAACTGCAAAGCAGCTGCAATTCATTTTTTTTTCCAGGGCAAGTAAGTTAGCTGAGTTTAGAGGGATTTATTATTTGTTTCTAGATATTGAACTCTTATTGTCTGTCCGTCTGTCCGTCCGTCCATCCATCCCACCATTCCTCTCAGGATCTCATAGTGGTGTATATGGTTCTCTCCCATTTTATCCTCACAACAACCCTGTGAAGTAGATCAGGCTGATAGAAGAATGTGACTGGCCCAAGGTGAGTGTGAGCCTCATGGCTGAATAGAGATTTGAACTCTGGTTTTCCTCATCTTCGCCCAACATTCTAAATGCCACACCACACTGGCTCTCCTACTATGATGATGTTCATTATGCATATGCCCAGGACATATATACATGATCTCAGCAGTCATTACAACAGCCTTGTTAGGTAGGGCAGTGTTGTTCTCGTATTGCTGATACAGCTGGGGAGCTGAGATGTAAGAGAACAGTATTTATCTCAGTCCAACAGCTCATACTTTTAGCCACTAGTAAAATAAAAATATATGTCTATGGTAACTGAGTTGTTTTTCACATAATGCAAGAAGATACCTGCTGGATCAGACCAAAGGCCTATCTAGTCCAACATTCTATTCCCACAGCGTCTAGTTCGATGCCTAGGGGAAGCCCACAAGGAGCACATGAGTGCAACAGCATCCTCTCGGTTGTGTTTCCCAGCAATGGTCTTCCAAAGCATACGGCTTCCGATGCTGGAGATAACATATAGCCTCCATCATGACTAGTAGCCACTGATAGTTTTATCCTGCATGGAATCAGTATAAGATCCCTTTGATCAAGTTTCATGAAATCTGAATATCAGAAAACCATTTGAGATGGAACATGCAATTCATTGCCTTTCTTTTCTTTATTCCAGGTTGAAACATTGTATCAGGGCCAAGCTACATGTTCTACTCATCGCGTTGCAACAAATTTTGTTTACTTTTGTTTAGGCGTGTGTGGTCCCAGTCTGGATTGGGACCATGGTGCTTCAGGAGAGGAGGGTTTAAGCTACCCCACTCATTTTTTTTCTGAAATCCCCCCCCCGGGGTTAAAAGAAAAAAAAGCCTCCATTGCAATCAATGGAGGCTTTTTTAAAATGTCCCCATGGTGGTGGGGTTTGGAATTTTGGGGGGAAATGGGGGGGGATGCTTAAACCTTCCTCTCCTGAAGCGCCATGGTCCTGATCTGAATCAGGACCACACAAGCTTACACAAAAGTAAACAAAATTAGCAGGCTGAACTACAACAATGAAATCTATGAAATGCAATTAGTAGAATGTGCCATTTGGCCCTCAGAGATGGGGAGGTAGAATAGATACCTTGACTCAGCACAGCAGGTTAAAGGAAGGAGTGCTGAAAACATGAGACTGGAAGAGCTAATGAAGGAGGCCGTGGAACGCAATGTGGTGCTAAGCTTTGTGGTGCTAAGAGAGAAGAGGGTGGTGAATTGGAGTTGGAGAGCCGCAGCAGGGGAGAAGCCCATCATCAAATATCCCAGGATCCACAAAGGAGACAACTACAAAACCTGAGAACAGAGAGGAGCTTGACTAGACTGGAATACTTGGAAGAGAAAGGCTGAAAATGTGGAGGAGGAAGAATTGGAGGCGGGGCTGAGCACAGCATGCTCGCAATTTTATAGTGGTGAAATACAGCAAGAAAGCACCAGGAACAGTAGGGAGTCGGTGGAAAGTGCTCAGCTGTTACACAGCACATGAAGGCACATAACAATCCATAATGTCGTTTCATAGCAATAGACTGGGAATGGGGAATTGATAGTGAACATAACCCCTCTGTCTGTGCCTCCCCGGGCAGGGGGCACATTGAAGCAGCCCTCCTCTATCATCTCTATGAAGATGCTATGCTCCAGTCAGGGTTAGATCCCACTGATTACTGCTGATTGTGTCATTACTAGTCTGTCAACCCCTCCAAAGTACTTCTCTTTCAGGACAAGGAGCTGCGTCTCTTCTGGCTGAGGGATCAGATAATATACGTTATGGCTTTTGTCTGGGGGAATAAGGAGTTGGGAGCCTCCCCTTTTCTGGCTTCTCCATTTTGTGTTTCTCTTGTAACTTACTTAAAGCCCAAGTTTGTCACTGACCTGGTTCGCACAATCAAAACAACCCACCAAGTGTTGTTTATCCCTCGCAGAACCCACAGTCCCCAGGTTTGCACCGGCGTGGAATATTCAAAATGGCCGGCAGGCCAGCAGCACATGCTGCAGCCCCGTGGCTTAAATAAATCATGGCCTGCTCTTCTTCTAGGCCCTGCAGGTATAGGCAAGGGGGGTTCAGCAAGGTATCTCTGGGGCTGAGGGAAGTAGCTCTCAGAGTGGTCAGAGCCAGTCCCTCTTCCTCCGTTCCACAGTGACTGGCCAGAATGGCTTTTGCCGGCCCATTCCTAATGGCTGCTTGCACCTTCCAACCAAGGTTTTCTTCCCCTTCCCCTCCACCTCTCCACTTGCCTTCTGTTCTTCTTTCCCTCCTACTAGGCAGCCATCTTATCACTTGCCTCCTTCTCCCCTAGACTCTACAACCCCTGCCTCAGCTTTTCCTTCCATTCCCCCCACGCTATGCCTTGCTCTTTCTTTTCCAACTCTGTCTCGGCCCCAGCCTGCTTGATAAACTGCAGCCAGCGGGAGGATAAGCTGTCTTGATCTGTTCTTGCAGCCATCACCCCCATTGGAGCCTCAGGGAGCTGTTTACTCCTGGTGGTTCCCCACATCTTCATAAAGGAAGACTTCTGAGTGACAGGAGTAAACCATAGTTCCTCAAGTGTTGAGCAGCCAGGTTATAGAACAGAGATCCTCGACCAGGGGTGGTCCAACTTGTGGCCCTCCAGGATGTTTTGGCCTTACAATTCCCATGATCCCCTCACACTTGTATGCTGTCTAAGGCTGATGGGAGTTGTAGGCCTGAAGAGCCCTGTCCTAGACTGTAGATCACTGTAAGATCAAGACAACAGTGACACCTGAAAGACAATTCGTTAGATTTACATGATCCTGTATTAGTGGTGCTGTTAGATCATTTTAGACTCTGAACTTGATGGTCTTATGGGAGCTTAATGGTCTTACAGGGAGCTTAATTTACTCTTAGATAGTAATGTATATACTGCTCTAACAATACGATGCTAGACATGTCTACTGAGACATACATCCTACTGAGTAAATGGGGTTTACTCTATACAGGCCTGTGGCTCATGCTGGCTCAGCTTGTCTGAGCATGGAAAGCTAAGCAGGCTCAGGCCTGGTTATTACTTGGATGGGAGACCCCTCCTCTAGTTTCCTGCATTGAGCAGGGGGTTGGACTTGATAGTCTTGCAGGCTCCTCCCAACTCTATGATCTATGAATCTATAAGTGGGTATAGGATTGCAGCATTAATGTGGTAAACTAGCTCTGCTACATTTGATGGCCATCCAGCTCATTCTGCTGAGTGGGGCCCCTGCCACCTGCCCCAAAGTCCTTTCGCTGCCTTGAGTGTGGGATTTTGATGGGACATTGTTTTGCAGATAATGGAACCCACAGTGGGAGTAATATGATTGTTTCTACAAAGTCTGTATTTCCCAGGCAGTTTGCAGGTGATATATTGACTCGATTTTTCTGAGATTGTTGTGATGCTGTACTAGGTTTAATAATTATGTTAAAGGCATATCAGAAAATCTTTTTTTAAAGCATGTAAGATAAACTATTCACTCAGAAAGAATACAAAATAAATGCATTGCAAACAGCTGATGCCTTGATATATCTTTACATGTAAAATCTTCAAAGAGATACATGTAGCAGTTCTCCAGATCTATATGTATTATTTCCCTTACATTTATCCTTCTTAAGAAAACAACAACCTCAAAATATTCATGTGTAAGGAACAGAAGAGGATGAAAGATTGCATTTGGCAGGTCTCTTTCATTTTGTAATTTGTTTCTTTGTGAAAATGCAGCAAAGGGTGATTTCTATTATGTTTTAGGTTCGAATCTGCATAGAGTAACTTCCAGCTGTGACCGTGCGATTAGTCCTTTAAAGTGCAAAAATGGCTGTTTACAAATACCCATAATTACTGTAATTTTCAGGCGAGAAATCTGTGTTCACCTCAACCAGCCCACATGCCAGTTCTGCCTGGACAAATGACTTTCTTTATGGGTAGAGAAATCTCAGTCCACATATTTTTTTATAAAAAAAATTAGCAAAATATATTTTGACTGCAGAATAGATTTTAGCATGAATAGACCTCTGAGACATCCAACAGTTTCAATAATGTTTTCTATTCCAGGGGAGCAAAAAAATATTTTTTCCTTGATAGCATTTATTTTATATTCACTGCACTGGAATGACTTTTTCTAAATTCTGCCAGCAAAGACTTATCATATGTGGGTGCCATTGCTGTAACATAAAGATAAGGATGGAGGCTTATTCCACTCATAAGCTCATGAGTCTGTAAATTGGAACTATCCTTCAAAGTACAATGAATTTTACCAGTCCAATTTTTAAATAAATAAACAAAAAACAAGACAGAAGTGTTGTTTTCCACTGAAATATTTCCTTTGACTTAAGGAAGAATATCCAGATTTTACCACATGGAAGGAAAAAAGAATCAGGGCCTTTGACCCCATCACCCATACCTTGGATGAACAGGGATACTGGACTGGGGCCATACTCCATGAGCTGCTGTTCTTGCAGATCTCTGGCTCAGGGGGAGAATCAGGCTTACACAAACACAACCTACAAAATACACCCATCCCTTGTATAAGCAATGTGAGCAATGTGAGCATGGGAACTTGTTTCCACATGGAGATCACCTTTGGAGTATTAGTGTTTATTATGCTGTCACTAAATTCTATAGGCTGCAGATATTCAAAGGTTGACATGGACATAAAAAGATGCAGAATTTGGAAATGTTCTAGATATCTAGACAATTTAGGATCAGATCTAAACTTAAAGTTGTTCAGGGAAGCCAACAGCAACTTGCAGTGCAATCTTATACATGTCTACTCAAGCAGTAAGTCCCATTGAGTTCAATGGTGCTTACTCTCAGGTGAGTGGGTACATGCCTTAATGTAGTATGGAAAGTGGACAGAGTAGGAGAACATACCATAGGGTGCTCTCATTGGCCAGATTTGTACATAACACTAACCCATGATTTGTTGCCCCGGTTTGTCTGGCAGATGATCAAACAAATATGGTTTGTTTTCTCAGTCCCTGGGTTGTTTGTTTCCCTCCTTCTTTGCCCACTCCCTCCCTGTATCCCAAATGCTTTTATAGTGCTGTAATACTGGCATGCAGAGTGGCTGGGTTTGTGTTTTTATTAACCACTCTTGCCTGGTGTCTCTGTAGCCAGTCAAAACAACCCATGAACCACCCATGGTCTGGGTTCACATATAACAACAACCCATGGTTTAAACAACCCAGAGTTCACACAGTCCAACAACAAACCATGGTTAGCAAACCATCATGACAACCCAGAATTGAAGAACACAAACCATGGGTTAGCATTATGTGTGAACCAGGCCATTGGGTTTTAATTTATGTATGTTCAGCATACAAACAATAAGATCTTCAACCAATATTAGTTTTGGTTTACTAATTTAGGAATACAACCTTACGCTTAAAAAAAAAAAAACCTGTATCCAGACACCTATCCTAGTACATATACCCCAACATTTTAAATTTCCCATTTCTATTCGAGAAATGCAATTTTCCTCTCAGTATTTGTCATTACAGCCCAGCTTTCATAATTTATCAAGTTACCTTACACCAGCCTTTCCTAAACTGATGCTCTCCAGATGCATTAGACTACAACTCTCTGCCTCCCCCAACTAGCAGGCTAAGAAAGACTGGTTTATATGCTAGAAATAGCAATGACTGTGGCAAGAGTGTTTACATGACCTGATAGCTTGTACTCCTTAGCCCCATGGCTATGGATCTAATCATGGATGGGGTCATAGCTGCAGCCACTGGCCCTGCCACCCCTGATCTCCACCAGGACCGGGGCAGGGCAGTTCGGCGCCCTAGGCGATATATTTAGCGCCCCCCTCTCGTGCGGGGGGGGCTCCGGAGCAAACCACACCACCCAGCCGCCAGACCCCCGCCACCTACCTTCCCCCCACCCTGGCTGCCTCCTCCTCCTCCGAGGAAGTGACACGACGGGACCCCCGTGCTGTTTTTGGCCGGGGAAACCAGGGCAACAGGGCTGTTTAAGCCCTGTTGCCCTGGTTCCTCCCGCCAAAACAGCGCGGGCGGGGCTCCGGAAGCGGCGCGGAAGGTAGGTGGGGAGGGGTCGGGGGGTGGCGGCGGCAGGGTGGCGGCGGCAGGGCGGCAGGGGGTGGCGCGGCAGCGGCAGGGGGAGGTGCGGAGGTGACGGGGGCAGCGCAGTGGTGGCGGCGGGGGGGTGTGGCCCGGCGGCGGCAGCGAAGAGGAGCGCAGCGTTTCTGCGCCCTCTTCAGCCACGCGCCCTAGGCAACCGCCTAGTTTGCCTAGCGGTAGCGCCGGCCCTGATCTCCACACATTCATCTAATCTTCTGCAGAACACCATCTACATGTACACAAGCTATCTGCACTGGCTTTGTACCCTGCAAAAATGGTTGCCCTGCCCCTGAAAAAATGTCCATGAAATTTCATTTGGCCCTCACCTACCAACTCCTTGGAAAAGTCCTCTGCATGTTTAGACATAAATAAGTCCTACAACTCCCAGCATGCCCCAGCCACATGCTGGGAGTTGTAGGACTTTTTTCCCCTGCCTAAACATGCATAGGATTGTGCCCTAAGAAGTTTTGATGTGTCTGTTGCATTCTATTTCATAATATTAGGATCCATAATACACAAGTCTAGATATTTCTTAAATGTATCTACATTTATGCTTTGCTCACTGCCTACTTCAGGACAAATGATGATGGCTAATATTGGTGGAAATCCACAGAAGTGTTTCTCTTGGGTGGAGGGTTTTTGTTTTGTTTGAAAGAGGGAGGCAAGCTAAGCACTTTAAGGATCAAATATTTCACTGTTTGTCAAGCTTTATGCAGTGATATGAATCCATCATATATATGAGAGATACAGATTGCATATGCATTTTGGGGGGGGTGGTTCGCTACAACCATCAGACATTTTCAAAAGCTAGGGTAAATCTGCACTACAAATGGAAACTGTCTTGAAATGGTTTTTAAGTGCCTTGGCTTTCCCTCAAAGCAGCTTGGGAGCCGCAGTTTGTCAGGGTGCTGACAATTATTTGTCAGAGATCACAGAACTACAATTCCCAGGGTTGCTTGGTTGGGAGCCACAGCAGCGAAAGAGACCGTTGGCTTTTGACTCTTCTGATAACACGCACTGTTGTTACTGTATAAGTGCTTAAGGCAGTTGCTGTTGTAGCAGCATAAATCAAGGGAACGTTGAGTGGCACCGAGTTGATTTAACAAGAGGGGTAGAGTCTTAGCTTAAAGTAGCAAAAAGCCTCACTAAGAAAAATCATAATAATTGAGGCCCCAGTAAAATATTTCAATTTTTATTGATTGTAGGCAATTATGCCTTAATTGCATATTTAAATGAGATATTAGGAGGTTTAACTAAGCTTTGCCTCTTAATTGCTGCAGCACACTAGGTGTCACAGATTGTGTTTATTTCATATGTTAATTAAAGAGAATGGGGTATTTTATTTTATTGACTAGCAGGCTCTCCAAGGCTGTATTGTTTAGGACAGTGGGTGTCTCAGCAGTCTGTAGCACACCAGGTGTTAATCTATTCATTAGAGAGGTTCATGGTTTAAAGTAGAAGGTGCATTCGGATTCCATGTTCCTGGAATGTGTACTGAGTTCAGAGAGCAAAAACTCAATCAGTTAGATGGATCTCTCTAAGGGCCAAGCCACGTTACATATGGTTGCTTGCTTGTTTCCTCTGACTTTTTTTTTAACTGAAAAGTAGCCCTGGGGGTGGCTTTAGGGGTGAAAGAGTGGCAGGGTGAGGGCTGCTTGACCCTTTCCCTTGCTGCCATTTCACTGCTCAAAACAATCTCGACCATCTTTTTCACCGGTGAGAAAGATTCTCAGGTATGAAAGCAGCTAGAGCAGCTTTCCCCAACCTGGTGCCCTCCAGGTGTTTTGGACTTCCATCAGCCCGTACCAGCGATGGTAAAGGAATGCTGAAGATGTCATCCAAAACATCTGGAGGGGACCAGGTTGGGGAAGGCTGAGCTAGAGGGTTGTTTTGGAATACACAAATGGCATGAAGGGGAAAGAGTCAAGAACATGGTCATGTCTGACCCTGATATCAACTGGGACAATTTGTCAGAAGAAGAGCCTGACCTGGCAAAGTGTACACTCCCTCTGGGGCTCCCTGACTTTAGAGAGACCTCGGGTACTTCTAGCACCAGTGGAGAAGATGCACCTGGCCCTTTTACAGCAACAGAATTTGAAGAAACCCCAGATGGGACCTCTGAGGACTGTTCCTCACCTGTGGTGGCAGAGAAGGAAAATGTGTGCCCACTCAGCCCTCGAGCATGTCAATTCCAGAAGATGGAGAACACAGGTTGCCATGAGGAGACAAAGCATGCACCTCAAGACTAGTAGTAACTGGACTCCTCATGAGTAAAGGTCTACTCATGAGTAAGAGGACTTGCAGTTGAGCTTTGGGCAGGGCTCTGGCTAGATCAGCTTTCTTTCAGTTAACACTTGATAGCAGCTGGAACAACATCTTACTACCAGCTGCAGTGCCTTGAACCTTTGTTTCTCTGACCTTACTCTGTGACTGAACCTCCATGCCACTGACCTTTGGACTCCTGCTTGACTTGGCTTCTTGGACTGTGTTTGTGTTTGAATGCCTACCTGTTTGGACCTTGGCCATGCCTCAGACCCTGCTCTTGGAACTCTCCTTCTTGCCTTATAATACTGAGCCTTTGACCATTGCCTGTTTGCTGACTATTCCTGCCTTGAACTGCTCTCTGGCTGGACTGATACTGATACTGATGTGCTTGACCTTTTTGCCTGTTTGCTGACTTGCCATTGAATTTGCCCCTTAATTTGCCCCAACGCTGAATCTGCAAGCCTAAAGTCTGCCCAGTCCTGCCTTAAAAAATTATGTATATTCTCTCAGTTCACCAATCATACACGTTATTGTGGTACTGTTGGATGATCTGAAGATGTCCATTTTTATAAGGGTTTTCACCCTGTAAAGTGGGCTATAAATCATAATAATGATTAAATAATAAAACTAATAAATAATAAACAAATAAAATATTTATTATTTTTGTGAGTTTCAATAAATCAAAACAAAATTTAAAAACCTTTAAAATAAAATAAGATGAAGTATTAGTTTTCTTACATGAGATTTAAATAGATCAATTACAATAGATACATATGCAATGTATACCCCTATATTACATATAGCAAGATACTACTATTCTTAGGCATAGTTATATACATAGACTTCAACAAAGGCAGACCAAATATCCATATATTTACCATTTGTAGATTACGCCTACAGACCACCTGTTCAAAAATTGAAAGCATTGTTAAATCCTCAACCCCATTGTGTTATCAAAGGTGGCCATTTGTCCTTCCAATGTTGTTGTGATATTGGTTTTAGCCATCAAAAGGGTGTGGAGAATCCATTTATGTTGAGCTTGCATTAAGTTCCAGGAAGCAGGCAGATAGTTAAGAAGAACATGCACATTACCGATGTGCAAAATAAATAATAATAAAATAATAATGTTAAATCCGTCTCCACATTTATTCATTATCTTTCAAATATATTATGCAAGCACCCTAATGTGCAAATTGAAAAGCAAATCACCATGCTAAGCATAGGTACAAAGAGTCACCCAGTTCGCATATTTACATTTAGAAAGTCATCACAAAGGAGTTGTTCTAATGAGTGGTTCTTGGTCATATACACAATGTGAACTTGCCTCCCCCAACTTGGCGCCTGCCAGTTGTGTGGCATTGGGGATTATCCCCAGTTGTGTAATCCTCAGCCAGTGTGGGCATTGGGGATTATGGGAGTTGTAGTCCAACACATCTAAAGGGCCCCAGGTTGGGGGAGGCTGGTCTAAACTAATACAATTTCTGTTGTTCTTTTGAAAATGCATTTTGCTTTCAGTTATTCCCCCCCCCTTTGGCTTTTCAAAGTATATTGAGTATAGTTTTAGAAGGGGGCAAAGACTTTTCTTTTATTCCACTGGACCTTTCATCTGTTTTAACCTCCTGCTGTGGTGATGTATTTTTAAGCTGGCCCAGTTGTTTCATTCCCTTCTCAGTTGATATATTGTATTTAAGTTTTCCCCTCATTATTTCTTATTATATTTTTGTGTTTTTAATTTGGAATCTGCCTTGGGAGGCCTGAAAGGGGGGTATAAATTTTCTGAAATAAATAAATAAAGGCTGGGAAATCAGTAATAAAGAATGGAAAGTTGTTTTCTTTTTGAAAGGTTTCTGTTGACATGCCATTTGCTGGAAATTATTATTTATTATTATTATTATTTATTATTTGCATTTGTTTATCGCCCATCTGGCCAGCAAACCAGCCACCCTGGGCGATGCACACAAGACAAAAACAGGATAAAAAATACATTAAAACAGTATAAAATTTTAAAATCTTAGCCCACCCCATATTCCCGCCTGAATAGCCAAGTTTTTAGTGAGCGGCGGAAGCTCAGCAGAGAGGGGGCATGGCAGAGGTCACTTGGGAGAGAGTTCCACAGTACGGGGGCCGCCACAGAAAAGGCCCTCGTCCTCGTCCTCATCCCCACCAGTCTAGCTGCTCTGGCTGAAGGGACAAGGAGAAGGCCGTCTGTGGCAGATCTTGTTGAGTGGCCTACTTGGTGTTGCTGGAGATGCTCCTTGAGATAGACTGGACTGGAGCCGTATAGGGTTTTAAAGGTCAAAACCAACACCTTGAATTCGGCTCGGCAAGCAACTGGTAGCCAGTGTAGCTCCTTGAGAACTAGAGTGATGTGATCCCGCCGCGGCTGCCTTTAACCAGGCGAGCCGCTGTGTTCTGTACCAGCTGTAGCTTCCAAACCGTCTTCAAGGGTAACCCCATGTAGAGCGCATTACAGTAGTCTAGGCGAGAGGAGACCAAGGCATGAACCACTGATGGGAGTAGATGATTAGGAAGGCAGGGGCACAGCTGCCGTATCAGATGGAGTTGATATAGCGCCGCCCAGCTCACAGTTGACACCTGAGTCTCCATGGACAGCTGGGAGTCTAGAATGACCCCCAAGCTGCGGACCTGGTCCTTCAGGGGTAGATGTACCCCATTCAGCACCAGGTTATAATCCAGTGTAGTTCAATTCTTTATAGAGCCAAACTCAAAACATAACTTCATTCTGAATGACAGTTAAAGGTGCAATCCTATGCATGTTTAGACAGAAAACATGCATGCCTTTCTGTCTACACATGCAAAGGATTGTGCCCTAAAAGGATGCCCTTTTGCCGTGACTAAGCCAGGGTGACTTGCATCCAGCCGCAGGGTTGCTGGTGTGCAAAGAAGTGCTGCGTGGAGTAAATCACCAGGAGCTGGATCCAGATTTACACAGGATCAACTGTGCTGACGGAAGTGGACTTCCCTGTCCACTCTTTCCTATGGCAGCCCCTCCAGCCCCTGAAAATGCTACACAGAGAGTCAGGAGACCCTGCTGAATCAGGTGAGCTGTGGTATGTGAGGGAGGGGGATCCCACAGAATTGGGCAGAAGGACCTTCCATGAACGGAGCCTTTTCTCTGATGGAAATTCCTTCTTTTTGTGGAAGGCTGATCCTGGATCCAACCCATGCCCCCTTTCATTCAGGAAAGCATATCTGGCGATTACTGATGGGTCAGGTCACACTTGTATCCCCTAACACAGTCTTTCCCAACCAGTGGTGCCTTCCAGATGTTTTGGATGACAACTCCCAGCATTCCTGCCCTTTGCATATGCTGGTTGGGGCTGATAGGAGGCAAAGTCCAAAAAATCTGGAAGACACCAGGTTGGGGAAGGCTGCCCTAAGACATATGTATGGTACAAACATCTTTGACAGTGTTGATAAGTCTAGAAGGGAGGAGACTGTTTCTTAGCTGACACCACTGGCCATTAAAGCTGACAGTGCTAATAATCTGTGAGGTGTATCACCTCTGCAGATCCTTGCATGGATGTAGTTTACTGCTGCATGCAAAATTCTATAGTTTGGGACTTGTGACTTTACCTATCTGTTGTTGACCTCTTGTGGCCATTACAAGTGTAACAGAGTAGGAAATGCTTTTGCACCCCTATAGTCCTGTATTTTTAAAACAAAAGGGGGAAAACAAAAATAAACAATTTTCAAAACTGTCTTATGCTGTGACACCCACAAGATAATCAACTATAATTAGGCAGACAAGTATTTAGTTGGGATTTACCATGTTGACTAGTAGAGTCTTTCTATCTTTGAACCCATCCAGAAATTGCATCTCACATTTTCTTATAATTTCTTATGTGGTGCCAAGGATAATGGGATGAACACAAAAGTGGGGGAAATTCTTCATCTGAGTGTTACCCCAGAATAAATTACAACCACAATCTAACAGGAGTTTAGAATCTAGGGCACAGCTCTCCAACCTTGGGTCCCCAGATGTTGCTGGACTACAGCTCCCAGAATCCCTTTCCATTAGCCATGCTGGCTGGGTATGCTGGGAGCTGTAGGCCAGCAACATCTGGGGACCCAAGGTTGGAGAGCCCTGATCTAGGGCATAAAGTTCTTCAGTGATGGTTACAGATATTTAAATGTCCTAAGTGGTCGCTATATCTTGCTAGATCTCCTCTAACCTAAGTGTGCCACTAACAAGTGGTGTGTGTTTTTTTAAAGCTCTGGACTCAGTGTTCCTCCAGACTCAAATATCTGGTTTAAGAAGCTTGTTTTGGATTGTTTTTCCCTTCCACTCCTGCTGGGCCTGTCAATTAATTTATAATTTTGCACACACACACCATCCCCAACAACAACGAAAATATTCCTTTTAGAACACATACCCACTGGAAACCCCGTCATTTTAAATTCATTCTCTGCTTTAATTTAAGAGATAACTCATTCCTGTTTGCTGTGTCTTAATGCACTGTGCTTTTTCTCCCCCCACCCTTTCCTACAAGCAATATACGTGTGTAATTAATAAACAATTTAGTATGTTGAGAAACCTAGGAACTTGGCAAATGTTCTGGGGATATGAAATCTCAGGAAAAGCAGCACATTATAAGAAATAGTAAGTAATTACTTATGTAAGCTTTTCTTTTTAAATTCTAAGAACATTAGCTACTAATTACCTACTAATTACCAGTACTTCAGCAGGTGTATGCACTTAACTGTAGGCTAAAACCCCTGTGAAAAACAAACCCCTCGCATTCCCTCTCAAGATTAAAGCAGAATCCCCCTGGACCTCATAACATGGCAGAGGTGCAGCCGAGCTGTTTACATGGCAGTGTTTTAACTGCTTGATTGCTTAAGGTGAAAACAGGCTCCAGTTACTCTGCCTCTCTTTTCTTCTGTTAATGTCAAGGCAATTTACTGAAATGAATAAGTGGACTGGTAACCGAATGAAATCCAGAGGGCTGGATAGGGGAGATGCAAATCTAAACTATGATTAAGATGTCTCCATCACAAGCACATTTATCTCACTTCTGTAGTGAGCTGGCAAAGTGTTTCTGGTTATGAATACAGCAGGAAAAAACCCAGTGGGTCCAAACTTTTAGTCCCCAGTCCAGCAAAAGTTACTCATGACATACACAAGTCCACTTGAAACTGATGGAACAAGTTAGTCATGGCTACAGATAAGTCTGTTTCTGGTCTGTAGCACTTTCATAAGTCATAGAATCATAGAATCATAGAAAAGTAGAGTTGGAAGGGGCCTACAAGGCCATCGAGTCCAACCCCCTGCTCAATGCAGGAATCTAGGTCAAAGCATCTCTGACAGATGTCTGTCCAGCTGCACCTTGAATGCCTCCAGAGTGGGAGAGCCCACAACCTCCCTAGGTAGTTGATTCCATTGTCTTATTGCTCTGACGTCAGGAATTTTTTCCTGATGTTTAGGTGGAATCTAGGTTCCTGTAACTTGAGTCCATTATTCCGTGTCCTGCAAACTGGGATGAACGAGAAGAGATCTTTGCCCTCCTCTGTGTGACATCCCTTCAAATACTGGAAGAGTGCGATCATATCTCCCCTCAGTCTCCTCTTCTGAAGGCTAAACATGCCCAGTTCTTTCAGTCTCTCCTCATAGGGCCTTGTTTCCAGTCCCTTTATCATCCTTGTTGTCCTCCTCTGAACCCTCTCCAGTTTGTCTATGTCAAACTGTCCATTCCATCCTGTTTTTACATGAACCTGTAATTCTTAAAAATCAGCGCATAACTATGCTATGCATTTAACAGCCCCATCCAGTGTGGGTGCCTAGAACCCTGTGAACTCAGAAGGTTACGGGTATCCAATAGAAGGCAGGAAGAGCGCGGTGGCTAGGATTGCCTCCACATTCCCCTCGCCCTCCAAAACATGTAGATGGCCAATTTTAGACATCTAAATGTTTCTCCCCTCCTTGTGAGGAGGAGAGGCTGAGGCACTGCTTGGATTCCTTGGAGGATGGTGGTGCCTTACTCCTCCCCTCCCCGCCCCCAGGAACCCCCCCCCAAGCTAGTACTGAAGACAGTCTTCCATCTTGGATCCCAGCCGGCGTGCAAAGAACTGCGCTTGCTGTGAGGGTACTCCATGGGTGGAGTTGCCACAGCAACCTTGGAAGAGATTTCTGAGGTCACAGCGGTGACTCTGACCTATCTTATGGCCACCCAGACAAAGTCGGAGGGCCATAAGATTGCACCCTAAATGTATTTTCTCTCAAATGAAGCACAGTAATACCTTGGATTGCAAGTAACTTGGTCTGAGAGCGTTTTGCAAGACAAGCAATTTTTTTTATAAATTTTGACTTGATAAACAAGCGACGTCTTGCAATACAAGTAGTGTAGGGGTGTAACCGCTTGCCTCTAGCGGGCGTAGCAGGCCGAAATCGGCCCCGCTCACGCCTGCCAGAGACTTGCTTTGATATGAGTGTTTTGGATTAGGAGCACGGTTCCGGAACGAATTATGCTTGCAATCCAAGGTATTACTGCATTTCCAAATGTATTCTGTTGTGTTTCTTGACCTGAAAATTGTGTTGGAATATTTGAGAAGTGTGAAAACCAGCGGACAATTAATTTCTAATTCACACAATAGTCTGGGAGGTGCGAATAAGGTGCTTGTATCAGGTGCGAATAAGGTGCTTGTATCAGAATTTGCAAAGATCAAATTCCTAGTCATGGTCAACTCATTCAATTGCTTTCCATAGGACTCGGTTATTACTAATGTTATCTGGATTGGGACGTCTGTTATATGTTTCATATGATGAGTTTCAACTCAAATGTTAAAGGAAAGTCTGGATGTTCACCTAGATGAGCTGCACACTCCCTTCACAATGTTTTGCTGAAATGCAATGAAACTCTGATTTATATGTGTATAAAGAAGAGGTCTAGCAAATTGGCAACATGATTCTAAGCACATCATTATGTGGAAGGAGATCTGATTTATTTCAGTGTCCAGAGCCATAGGCTTTCCTTGAACCTTGAGTGCTGCTCTATATTGGGGAACAAGCTTCAAGATTAACAACAAAAGTCAGGAAGTTAGAGAAATACTACCTCAAATGGCATGCACTCCAATTTCCTCCCTCTCTGTGTGTACTGAAAAATTCTGCAGACATGGAATATGCTGAAAAAACACCATGCTAAAAGAAATATCTGCTTTTAGCCTCCCTGCTTCCCCTTATTTGAACTTCTAGCCAAACTGAGATTTCTGTTTAATGTAAAATATGTACACTAGTTTGTAAAAACAAAAGTGGTTTTGGGTTCATGATGACTGGAAGAGAACATGTAGTTCGACCCTTAACACTAAGCAACATCAGCTTTTATACCAATAAAGAGTATTGTTACACATTCTCTGTTTTTCTATGCAGAAACATGGTCAGAGGGCCAATTCATAAAGCTGGTGTTGTCTTTGTGTGAGTAATCCCAGTTTCACCTGCATCTTCACCTGCAAATATGATGAGTGAATGTGGTGATCATGGTGATCATCGGCTAGCAGCCGCTTCTGAACATGGCAGCCAATCACCACCTTCTGCTAGTGGAAGACCGTCACTTGTGGAACCATGTTTCCCTGTCCAATCCTGCTCTCTGCTGTCCTCCGTGCACCCTCCAAATCTGCTCTAGAGGGTCCCCTAACTCTTCAGAGCTGATTTGGAGGGCGTGTGGGGAGCTGAAGTGGGGAGGGGAGGATGAAGAAGTTCCATTCCGCAAAGGGTTCCTTTAGCTGGTGGAACCACCGTTCTGAATCCAACCCTTAGTTTGAAGGTGAATTTATATTCATGAATGGCCATGACAATTCATGTGAACAAGGGATGTAATACCTGAACTAGCCATAAGTACATGCACGATGCACTTAGTTATGATCTCATCAAATAGAATAAGGGTACACAAGAATCTCCCTGTTTTCATCTGAGAAATATTGGAGAGCATTCAGGTCCTTCTTACTCAGTTTCAGAATAGTGTTCTTGCAAACCTGGGGCTTTTAACCTAAGTAGCCACAATCATGGAAAAGACAAGCTGAAATGCAGGTCCATGGTGGGGGCATGTGTATCTTTCTATCAGCAACAGAATGTAGTCACATCACCTTGGAGTGAAGATTCTGACTTTAAAAGCAAGGGTTATGGTGGAAATTACTCATTGCCTTTTTTTTTTTAATGGTGGGGGGAGTATGATTCTTGATTCTCTACACAAAGGGGGAATCCTGATTGGCCCAGGATCCCCCTTCACTTGGAGGATCTCCTCTCACGCATGTTGGTTCATGTGTATGGCCCCTTCTCACACACAGTAAACATGGAGCCACAGTCGGCAAGTGCATCAACAGTATTGATGTGGCCACTGGGCATAACCTCAGCCTGCTATCAACATGTGAGAGGTGTTCTTGTGAACATCTCTTAATTCACTGTGCTTTCATTCTACAGCATGCAATCTATACATTACATGGCATTTCCCTAGATGCCGTTGACTTCAGATTGACTTGTCCTTTGGGGTCAGGTCTAGACATTTGTGCAGAAGCCTTTCCAAGTGAGAAAAAAACATGAGTGAGGACTTTCCCATGTTTTTTAAAACACTTTCCAGATAAATGCCCTTCTGTTTTATTCCTTTATTTCAGAATATAATTGAAATACCAAGGGATTAAAAAATTCAGTGTTGATGTAGAAATGGATGTTAGTGCAGTGAAAAATAGCTCTGACTTTCGGGATGTACAATCTTCTATTTGTCCTAGACTTAGGCTGTCCCTTTCTGCTGCATTTCTACAGACCAATTACTCCACTTTAAAAAGTGACTATGAATTCACATTTTTAAAAATAAAACTTTACTCCAAGTATTGGAGTTAACTGAAAATATTAGTATGTCTTCACACACAGCCCTGAGTTCTTTCTCTGATCATAGATGCAGGACTCTGAGACAGGTTCCCTGAAAATGTGATAGATCAATTTAAAGAGAAAATCTGCTCTGCACAAACATATTGAGTATCAATCATCTTTTGTTGCATCTTGCTAAATTATTAGAGCCTCACTTTTCCACTGGCTGAAAAAGTAGCTGTAGGCGGTAGTGCTAAAAAGGGTGTACTTGAAGGAAATGTAATCTTTGCTTCCTCTTAGAAAGAGAGATGCTTTCTGACTAACTGTAATAAAAACTACATCTCATCGAAAAGGTACTCTGTGGTCTAAGCTTGTGAGTGGAATCTCTGCTGTGCATTTACGCATTTAAAATTCTACAAAGTTTTCCTTTCTAGCCACATCAGAGTGCACCTCTAAGTGGTGGAGAGGTCAGAACAGATGGAACCAATGGCCACGGTTGAAGCAATTTCGAGTCTTTGCAACTGGCTCTCTGTTCGCAGAGGCTTTAAAAGCCTCCTCCTCAAAAATGGGGGATTTCCTGTAATTTCGCTTTGATATACCCAATGGAGTTCAAAGCATAAATAGTGAGAATGTCCACAAATAGTACAAAAGAAGACGTCTCTGGTACATAAAGCATCAATTTTTAAAACCTAAATAAAACAAAATGGAGTGCATGCAGCATCTATATACTGCTGAGGCCATCAGAGGAAGAGGAAGCAGCAGTCAGGCACCCTCCATCTTCCTGGGTACCACTCCAGCTGAGAGCCCCCTTCTCTCCTGCTACTGACTGTCAGTGCTGAGGACTGCAGAAGAAGCAGAAGTATAGCCCTTCTGCTGTGGTTAGATCCAACTCCATGACCACCTGAAATTTGCAACTAAGGATCTAGTGCCTGGATTTGCTTTTTTTCCTCCCTCCCAATCCTTTCCTTTTATGTCATGTCTTTTAGATTGTAAACCTGCAGGCAGAGACTGTCTTATTTCTTGTCTTTGTAAGCCACTCTGGGAGTCTTTTGGCTGAAGGATGTGATAAAAACTCTATAAATAAATATATACATATTGCTATTTTAAGTTCCTCTTTCCTGCTTTTCCTCCTGCCATATCTCCCCTTTCAGCTCAGTTCCAGACACATATGAGGAACTTCTATTTCTCTCCCATCATTAGGAGACCATATCACCCCTCTCCCCAAGTCCCTCACTGCTGCCTACCTATCATAGACAGACAAGCTACAGACAAGTGTTCCAGTCATCACTTCTAAAGCTCTCAATTTCTCTGCTCTGACTGTATGCTGGTCTACATGTTCCCTTATGCATGCAGCATGTGACTTCTTCATGGAGACTAAAGTCTTCTACCATAGCAGGAATATCTTTGGATGCCACCTGCCCATCATTCCTTCTTCATTCTCTCAGTACCAGAGCTGAGGCAATGCAGCCAGCAAGGATCTGGAGGGGCTGCCTATGAGGACTTGGCCAGAGGAGTCCGGTGACTTGAATCACTGCTCCGTTAAACTTGCCTCCGAGGATTCTGTAGGCGAGCAGCCATGATCTATGTGCAGAATGGCTGAGACATGGTCCTGCCCTGCACTTTCATCCTTTGGGTCAACTTTGAGAATGCTAAATTCTCATGGACCCTGCAACTCTACCTAAAAGTGTGGCCTGCTCCATTTTGGAGTATGCGTTTGTGGCAAAGTAAAATTACATCATCCTTGGTATTTTTTAAAATTATTATTATTTTTACAACTGATGATGTGCTTTTACTGTCGGATATGTTGTTGTTTTTAATTTCATTTATTTTTGGATTTTTATTATAGTTGTGGTATGGAAAGGCAGGATATAAATATTTAAATAATTATATTCAGCACAATTTGCCACATCAATCCTCTAGATTACATGGAGGTTGGTTTTTTTTGTGTGGTTTTTAAATAATAATAATAATAATAATAATAATAATAATAATAATATATTATTATTATTATTATTTTTATTATTTTGCATCTTCCAAAAGAAAAAAAATACAAGGAACAAAACAAATCACATGGAGTTTATATGGCAGCAACAGATGTTTCCAGAAACATCCAGTTCTGGTGTGCAAACTTTATGCATGGTCACATGGATCCACATGTCAAGCCACACCAACTGTGATCAGGAGAACCACTATATGAAAGCCCGTTGCCTTGGCCATATGATAAGTTTACGTAAGGTAACACATAAACAGGCCATCTTTTCAGTTAATCCCTTTTAAGATCCCCACTTAAAGTCCCCACTTGGCCATGAAACTCACTGGGTGACTTTGGGCCAGTCACTGACTCTCAGCCTAACCTACCTCACGGGTTGTTGTGAGGATAAAATGGAGAGGAGGAGGACAATTATGTAAGCCGCCTTGGGTTCCTTGCAGGAAAAAAGGGGGGTATAAATATAATAAATAAATACAATAAATAAACTTACCCTCAAGACCAAATATGATGGAGAAACTCTGCAAAGGTAGTATGTCCACTACATCAAGGTTGGGCAACCTGGTGCCCTCCAGATGTTTTTGACTACAACTCTGTTAATTCCTGGTGGGGCCATAGCTCAGTGGTGGCACACATACTGTGCATGCAGAAGATCCCAGGTTCTATCCCAGCCATCTCCAGGTAGGGCTCGAAAAATTCTTGCCTGAAACCCTGGAGAGCAGCTGCCAGTTAGGTTGGCAACACTGAACTATGTCGGCCAATGCTCTGACTCAGTATAAGGCAGCATTCTATGTTCCTGACCATTTGCCATTCTGGCTGGGACTGATGGGAGTTGTAATATAAACCATCAGGATGGCACCAGATTTCTGTATCTGCGGCACTTTAGACACTCGCCATAGTAATAACTTGTACATAGATATCTGTGGAGGCTGTGAAATCTCCTTCTTTGGATATTTTCAGTAAAACATTTGACAGCAATTTACTCTGGATGCTTTAGCTGTAGGTAGGATCATGGATGGCCAAACTCCAAATACGGCTTGGAGGCTAGAAGAGCATTTTGCAGCACAGCCTATTCACTAAGAGGTAGCCAGGCTCTTATAAATTTGGTGACACTTAGTTTCATAATTATGGCGTGCATGTGCACTGGCATGTTCTGGCCGTTATATACAATACAATGAGGGATGTAATATTGAAGTGTTGAAATTCCTATGCCTTGCAGTATTTATAAGCAATTGCTCAGAGGTAGAGTACAGATACATTGCATGCAAAAGGTCCCAGGTTCAATTCCCATCTTCTCCAGGTAGGGCTGGAAAAGTCTCCTCCCTGAATCTCTGGACAGCCACTGCCAATCAGTGTTGACAATTACTCAGCTAGGAACCCATGGTCTGACTCATTATAAGGCAGCTTCCGAAGTTACTGTGTTCTCTTCTTGTGAGAGAAATTACACAAAAATTTTAACACACTTTGATTTTAAATGTGTTGGGTTGCAGGTGTTAGATAAAATTGCTTTGTAGCAAATTGTTTGGGCCAATTGACTTCCAGTTTGCATCCTTCATGTACATATTCTACCTTAATGGTATCACATTAGATTGGAACCATGGAACTCCTCTTCTAATTCCATGATTTTTGTGCCAGTCTCTTTTTCATAAATAATTAATATATGCATGGGGAAATATTAAAAGTGAATGTACTGGAAAAATATCTTGAATGATTGTTTTTAATTAATTAATTAATTAATTATTTATACCCTGTCTTTTTCCTGCAAGGAACCCAAGGAGGCTTACAAATCTCCTCCTCTCCATTATCCCACAACAACCCTGTGAGGTAGGTTAGGCTGAGAGCAGTGACTGGCCCAAACTCACCC